>MDKI01161475.1:0-29778 GCA_005239505.1 Nicotiana paniculata | reverse complement strand
AATGCGCATAAAATGTAAGGTATATCACATGTTAAACTATGCAATTTAGTCTCGCATCAGCCAGCTTTCCAGTGGGCATGGGCTTCTGAACGGATGTATTTTAAAGGATCCATCCTTGATATGAGATACGTGGTGGAGGCACAGAAGTAATGCCTCAGCTTTTGAGCTACCTAAGTTAATGCACAACAGGTGCGTTCCAATAGAGAATATCGGTCCTCGTACGGAGTGAACTTCTTGCTGAGATAATAAATAGCTTGCTCCTTCCTTCCTATTTCATCGTGCTGCCCCAGAACGCAGCCGAAAGCTCCATCTAATACTGCAAGGTAGAGCAATAAAGGTCTACCTGGCTCAGGTGGTACCAAGATCGGTGGTGTTGACAAGTATTCTTTAATTCTTTTGAAGGCCCTTTGGCAATCATCGGTCCACTTGGTCGCAACATCTTTCTTTAGCATCTTGAAGATGGGCTCACAGATAACTATAGATTGTGCTATGAACCGGTCGATGTAGTTAAGCCGTCCCAAGAAACTCATCACATCTTTCTTGTTCCTAGACGGTGGTAATTCTTGAATGGTCTTGACTTTTGACAGATCCAGTTCTATCCCTCGTCGGCTGACAATGAACCCGAGAAATTTCCCAGCAGGGACCCCGAATGCACACTTTTCGGGGTTTAGTTTCAGATTGTATTTCCGCAACCTATTGAAGAACTTCCTCAGATCTTTTATGTGATTAATGGCCTTCTTGGATTTGATAATAACATTATCCACATATACCTCAATCTCCCTGTGTATCATATCCTGGAAGATAGTGGGCATAGCCCTTATATAGGTGGCCCCAGCGTTCTTCAGGCCGAACGACATCATCTTATAGCAGTATACTCCCCACGGTGTAATGAAAGCCATTTTCTCAGAGTCTTCCTCATCCATCCAGATCTGATTGTAACCAGCGAAGCAATCCACGAATGACTGTAGCTCATGCTTGGTGCAATTGTCAATCAGGATGTGTATGTTAGGAAAGGGGAAGTCATCTTTCGGACTGTCCCGGTTGAGATACCGATAGTCGACACAGAGTCTAACCTTCCCGTCCTTCTTTGGCACTGGCATGATGTTATCTAACCATGTCGGGTACTCAACTACCCTGAGAACCTTGGCGTTGATCTGCTTGGTAACTTCTTCCTTGATTTTCAAGCTCATATCAGGCTTGAACTTTCCGAGCTTTTGCTTTACCGGTGGACACATTGGATTGGTTGGCAGTTTGTGAGCAATAATGGATGTACTTAAACAAGTCATGTCATCATATGACCAGGCAAATATGTCCTCATACTCCTTTAGAAATTCTATGTACTCATTCTTCTCTGATGGCAACAAGTGAATGTTGATTCGAGTCTCTTTGACGTTTTCTGAATCTCCCAAGTTGACAAATTCGGTCTCGTCCTGGTTGGACTTAGGTCTGTTCTCAAAATTCTTGACTTCCTTGATAATCTCGTCGGGTATGTCATCTTCTTCTTCTGAATCAATGTCCATTTGTTGTGTTGTCTCTTCGCATGTCACAGTCATCGGTTCATCAACACAAGTAATAGTAATGTTGTATAGATAAGTAATGAGAGAAAAATGATAGTAATAAATATTGATTCATAAAAAATGTAAAAAGTGCCTTTGATGAATTGAGTAAATGTTTTGGACATTGAGGCTCTTATTGCAGAAATAAAAATGCAAAAAAGGAAAATCATTTAATGAAAGACAATGAATGATGCTTGTTTAGCCCAGCTACCCTGAGGCTCGTCGGGCTCTGGCTGTTCTGACGGTCCAATTCTTGAGATAAGATCCTCTACTCACGGCCTGTATGGGAGGGCTTTCCTCCCCCTCCTCTTCGAGAACAACACAACAATCTATGTCACTGTCTTCCAGGAATAGGCTCCTCATTGCTGCGAGTGCCTCTTCTTCATCTGACCCATAGACAATGCCAGCCTGATGAAAGGTATGCTCTAGATGCGGTATCGGATGTTCCAGTGGATATTAAGGATCATGCCATGGTGGCGACCAACAATTGAACTCCTCCCATGTGTATTCGTATCCCAGACCGAAAGTGGTGCCATGTTTCTTGAGCTTTATGGGTTTGGAGATTCCTTGAAGGTTCTTGCCGAGCCCTTTACCTGGATCATACCCTCGCCAGTTCATCATGCTTGCGATCTTGCTATCCCACCATTTTTCCTTATCTATAGCATTGACCCGTTCGATGTGGTGGTAGGTCTCTCCACCTAGCTTCCTTCTTCCCTCGGTTGCCGGAATAGTCTGGCGACTGTAAATAGGATTGCTAACGTCGCCATGAATGATCACTTCCTGGTGATTCCATTCGAACTCCACTGCCTGATGCCACAGCCCCAGCAGCATGTATCCATGGACGTCCCAATAGCAGGTTGTAGGAGGCTGGTACATATATTACTTGAAAGTCAACCTCGAACCAAGTTGGCCCCATCTGCAAGCACAGACTAATCTCACCAATGGTGGACCTCTGAGAGCCATCAAAAGCCTTTACGTTGATTGCTCCATCTCTTATCTCGTGAAACCATTTTCCCAACTTCTTGAGTGTTATCAATGGACAGATGTTGAGACTGGATCCCCCGTCGATAAGAATCCTGGTGATGAAATAATCTTCGCATTGCACAGTGATGTGTAGTGCCTTTTTGTGACTCAACCCTTCAGGCGACAGCTCGGCCTTGTGAAAGGTGATCTTATGACTTTCCAGCACTTGGCCTACCATTTCCATTTCCCCGCTAGTGATATTGTTCGGTACATACGCTTCGCTCAGCACTTTTAACAAAGCACTCCTGCGTGTCTCAGAATTTTGCAGTAAGCAAAGAATGGATATCTGAGCTAGCGTCTTGTTCAACTGGTTGGCGACCAAATACTCCTTGGCCTGCACTTTCCTCCAAAGGTCGTCCGGACCTGTCTCGATAATGGGTGGCCTATCTGCTTGCTTGATTCACCAGAATTTCAGGCGTGTAGACTCTACCAGTTCTTGTTATACCCTGTGCTTCGGTAGCTTCTTCAGTCTTGACTTTGCCTTTCCTTCTCGCCTCGACTGCTTAGTCCCATGGTAAAACATTTGTATAGAAAGGTGGCATGGTTGATATTGCCACTGTGATTGGCGCGACTACCCTTACTTCGAACGGAACATGTACCTTAGGTGGCACGACTACGACCTCAAATGGTGCAGGTGGATTTGCTGGAGGTATGACTTCGACCTCAATTGGTGCCAGGGTCTTGGCGGGTGGCGCTACTTCAAACTATAGCGGTACAGACATATCTACCTCAGCATCCTCAGACGGCTGAATCTGGACTATGATTGGGTTGAGAGTAACCGCTGGTTTCTTTAGGTCATCGCCTTCTATGATCAACCCGATCGACCCCTCGGGGTCCCAGTCGTCCTCTATTTCAATCAGGTGGATGCCTCCACCCTAATGTTCTGGAAGAGGATTATTGCGGACGTTTGGAGCGGATTCCTTTGCCACGATGACCTTGTTATCAATCAAGGACTGTATCTTATCCTTTAGAGAGAAGAATTCATCGATGGTGTGCCCTTTCATGCCGGAGTGGTATGCACATGACTTGTTTGGGTTGACCCACTAGGAAGGGTTCTCAGGGGTCACATCAGGGATGGGGGTGACATAACTAGAAACTTTAGCTTTTCATACAGCTAGTCGACATGTTCGGCAATGGCGGTGTATTATTTCGGAGGTCTGCGATCAAAATTAGGTCGAGGTCTACGAAAGTTTTGGCGTGAAGGGGGTGACTGATAATGGGATGGCTGAGAGTTGTAAGTGTGATAAACGGGAGCGGGTTGGGAGTATCTGGGTGAAGCAGGTTGATATGTAGGTGATGGAGATGATTGGTAGGTTGGTGGTGGAGCTTGGTAGGAAGGCGATGGTGCTTGGTAATTTGGGGTTGGTTGATATGTGAGTGGAGGTGTTGGGTAAGTTTGGTATTTGAGTAGGGATTTGGCTCTTTATGAAACCATCACGGCTCTCACGTTCCTTTTCTTTGACACACCACCGGACTGTAAAGCTTTGTTTGTGGCCTGCAAAGCCTCAAAGTTAGTGACTATACCACTTTTGATTCCTTCTTCGATCCTCTCACCCAATTTGATAATGTCGGAGAACTTGTGGTTTTCAATCACCATCAACAACTCATAGTATTGCGGGTCTTGAGCTCGGACAAAGAACTTGTTCATCTGTTCCTCATCTAAGGCGGGCCTGGCCTTAGCAGCTTCGGATCTCCAGTGAGTAGCATACTCGTGAAACATTTCTGTGGGCTTCTTCTTCAGGTTCTGGATGTAGAACACATTCGGTGCGTTCTCTGTATTGAACCTGAACCTATACATGAAGTCAGATGCCATGCTTACCCAATTCGACCACTTCCTGGGATCTTGGCTAATGTACCAATATAGAGTGTCTCCTTTCAAGCTCCTCATGAACAGTTTCATGCGGATTCTTTCATATTTCCCTACTCCAACCAGCTTATCACAGTAGGTCCTCAGATGGACCCTTGGATCACCTGTACCATCAAACATATCGAACTTAGGAGGTTTGTACCCCTCGGGCAGTTCGACGTCGGGCTGTATGCAGAGGTCTTCATAGTTCAGCCCCTCGATTCCTTTGCTTCCCTCAACGCCTTGAACCCTGCTGGTTAGCTTCCCTCAATGCCTTGAACCTGGGTGGAGTGGAGTGTGGCATGGTCTCCACGTAGATGGGATTGTTATGGTGTCCTGGTGCATGGGTGTAGAAATGGCCGTTTGTGGAGTTCTGAGGTTCCGGGATAAGTAATAGAGTGTTCTTTGGAGTGTGGCAGACATTGCATTGTGCTGGAAGGGTTTAGTTCTTTGGTGGGGTGTTGTGATGATGAGCTGTAGGATGATTTTGCTGCTGAGGAGGTGTAGGATTCTGGATGTTGGGGAGGTTGGAATCTGGGACATTGAGGGTAAATGACAGGTTTGCCAGATTTCGCACTTGGTCAAGCTCTTCTTGAAACTTCGACAATTTCCGTTCTAGCTGCGACACAGTTTCATTCTGAACCCAAATGCCCTATCCATCAGTAGCCTCTACCCGTTCAACCGCGTTCTCATTTTTGATGTCGCCTGAATCTTCCATTTTCTTTTTGCCTTTGTTCTTGCCTTTGGGAGGACTAAGAGGAGGAGAGAGTGGAGGGCGCTAGATCTTGTAAGGTAGGATGATGATGCCATAGTGCACGAACCAACCTTTGGGGAGGGGAATAATCAAAGAAACTAAAGTAAAGTAAAAATAAAAAAGGTAGCCAAGTCAGTGAGGGTTATGAAAAAAAATGTTGCAATATTTAAACACATAGTGCGGGAATATAAAGCGCGTCCTAATTTGGGGAACCTCGTTGTGCATGAGGTACGCCTAGCGACAAGTTATTTTGGAGAACTTGGATGCTAAAATGCCTCATCTCATTAATGTAAAAATAGATGAACCCAAAACGACACTAAATAAGCAGGAAATAAAGATCACTAATGGCCATTGGCCTTATTACATCAATAAAACGGAAAAGGAAAATCCTATCTATTTGGTCCCAGAAGGACATTCCCCAGACTCGGCATCTTTGATTCCTTCGAACAACTTCCCCAACTCGCGATGTCCTAGCAGTAGGTATGCTCTGGCTAGATGTCCCTATTCGGTCCCTCCAGTTTTTTGACAGTCTTTAACCCTTTTGATGAATTTGCCTTCTAGCTCGACTATGCCTCGTTACAAGTATCCCAGCGTCTTGTTGGTGCTGATAGCCATGTCTTTCCATTCCTCAATCAGCTTCTTGTTGGTGTAACGACCCGACCGATCGTTTCACATATTAGGACCCCATTCCCCTAAATGAAGTTTCCCATAGTGGCTATTCGTGCTTTATGACTTGCGGGGACGGGTGGTTCGGGATTTGGTAGTGATTAGAGTGCTTTAGGAATACTTGGTTCCTTAAGGTTGGCCTATTTGGCCAAGTTTGACTTCGGTCAACATTTTGAGCAAACGACCTCGGAATCGAGTTGTGACAGCTCCAGTAGTTCAGTATGATGATTTCGGACTTGGGCGTATGTTCGGAATGGGTTTTCGGTGACCCGGAAGCATTTAGGCTCCAGAAATGGAAATAAGGATTTCCTTAAGTTGAAATTTGGTTTGGGACGTGATTTTTATGATATCGAGGTCCGAATGGAATTTCGGGACCGGGAATAGTTCCGTTATGTCATTTGTGACCTGCCTGCAAAATTGGGTGTCATTCCGAGTTGTATAGGTCGGTTCGGCGCGTTGTGAGCGAAGTCTAGAAAACTTAAAATTTCTAAGTTTGGCTCTTGGGGTTTGGGGGTGTGATTTTGAGTTTTAGCGTTGTTTTGGGTGTTCTGAAGGCTCGAGCGAGTCCGTATTATGATTTGGGATTCATTAGTATATTTTGATTAGGGCTCGGGTGGGCCCAGGTGCCTCCCGGGCACCTAACGAGGCCAAAAACTAGCTAAAACAACTGCTGGTGCAGCTGTTCCTGGTGTGACCGCAGGTGCGGTTGCCCAGCCGCAGGTGTGGGACCGCTCCTGCGGTCTGTGCGGAAACCCAGGGGCCCCTAACCTTTGCAAGTGCGGAACCATTTCCGCAGGGGCAAGTCCGCTGGTGCGAAAACCCCTCCGCAGGTGCGATCCCCAGCCCCCTCGCCATTTTTCACATGTGCGATTCCTTTCTCGCTGGTGCGGGACCGCAGGTGCGGAAACACCTGTAGGCAGACCTATATAAATGTTTACAAAATAGGTTTTCTTCATTCTTCCTCATCTCATGAGTCGCAGGTACGATGCGCGATCGTGAGTTAGCTTATTATATCGATTCAGCACGCGAGTCGCAGGTATGATTCGCGATCGTGGGTTAGCTTATGACCTCAGTCCCTATGACCACCCTTATGACTCCTGCTGGTCGTCTTGTCCTGGTATGTGTATGATCACTTGAGTTCTGATTCACTTATAATAGAGGGTCAAGTATTGGTTAAGAGGAGATTTTGGTACTTTATTGTTCCTTTTCAGTTATTATCTGGATTTCGTTGTTTGCTATGTACTTGTTGTTCACTGTTTCTCATGCCTATTGCTTTAGCCATATCTCGTCATATATTATATTGCTGGACCTTAGTGAGTACCTATTCAACCTCTCGTCACTACTCATTCGAGTTTGGGCGGGATACTCACTGCGTACATATTTATTATGTACTCATGTTGCACTTCTTCTTCTTCTTCTTCTGTACTTGACTGTACAGGTCCGGAGGCTGGTACCTCTGATTATCAGGCCGGTGATAGATACTGACTTGAGGTGATGCGACTTCGCGGTGAGCTGCTCTTCCTGACGACCTCTGGCAGCGCCCTAGAGTTTCTTTTGTCATTTTCCCGTCTACTTCATTCAGACTGTGGGATTGTATATATATATATTATCCTTGTATATTCAGATAATTTCCCGTAACACTCGTGACACTAGTTCATGGCACACACATAGCGTATATTTTGGGTTCAGGCTGTATATTTACATATATTTTTATCTTTTGACTCATGTATCGTATGATTTTACTTAATGTCACAGACTATCATCATGCTAATAATTGTTTAAAATTGGTAAGCGTTGGGATAATTAATCCAATGGGAAGGGTAACACTTAGTGTAATTCATGTTGGCTTGCCTAACCCCGCTGTTGGGCGCCATCGCGACCTGAATTAGGATTTGGGTCGTGACAACGTGGTATCAGAGCTTTAGGTTCACGTAGTCTCACGATTCACGGGCAGACCCAGTAGAGTCTTGCGAATCAGTACAGAGACGTTTGTAATTATCTTCAGGAGGCTATAGGGTGTTAAGAAACTTCTCTTTGATTCATATTCTTTCGTGCAATCGATGATGTACTCAAATTTGTTCTTCTATTCTCTCACAGATGGTGAGGACGTGTGCGTCCAATGTTGCTGAGCCGGGGGATGCCGCTGTCCCTGCCGCCCAGGGTCGTGGTCGAGGCAGGGGGAGGGCACCTGCCCGAGGTAGGGGATGAGGGCAACGTACCACTAGAGGACCCTACTTTTGAGGAGCAGGATGAGGTGCCTCCAGTAGCACCCGCTCTAGCAGACTTTATGACGACGCCCGACTTCCAGGAGGTCATGGGCCGTATGTTGAGATTCACGGACACCATTTCCCAGGAAGGCATACTTCCAGTAGATCCTGCCACTTCGCAGGCGGGAGGGGGAGTCCAGACCCCTACAACTCAGGCCACAGGAAAGGCAGCAGCAGCACACCATACTCCGAGTACACCGCTCGTGGGTGGGGTTCAGCCTGTAGTAGCAGCGCCAGAGCCCAGGCTAGAGCCCAGGCCAGAGCCCAAGCCAGTTATAGAGGGCGACCAGCAGAAGATGCTAGATAGATGGACCCGACTTCGCCCTTCAGTCTTCGGGGGTGAGAGGGGTGAGGATGCCCAAGACTTCATCAACAGGTGCAGGGATAGACTGCACAACATGAGGATCTTAGAGTCGCATGGGCTCGACTTCACTATATTTCAGCTAGAGGGCAGAGCTTGCCGCTAGTGGCAGTCATATCTTCTTAGCAGGCGAGCAGATTCTCCTTCGGTCACCTGGAGTCAGTTTACTCAGCTATTTCTGGACAGGTACATCCCACCTTTTGAGAGGGAGGAGCTTCGGGGTCAGTTTGAGCAGTTGGACCATGGCAGATGTCCGTGACTGATTATGAGGGGAGATTTTTAGAGTTATCCCGCCATGCTCTTATGATATTTCCCACTGATGCCGAGAGGGTGCGATGGTTTGTGGCAGGCTTACATCCAGGTATTCGGACCTCTATGGCCAGAGAGGTAGAGATGGGTACCCCGTACCAGCTTGTAGTCGAGATAGCTTGACGGATTGAGGGATACCGACTGAGGAGCAAGGAGCAGGGTCAGCAGGGTCAGCAAGACAAGAGGGCCAAACTTACAGGTGATTTCAAGGGTGGTCCAGCTAGGGGCAAGGGTCAGCTCGGAGGCGGTCAACCCAGCAGGCCTTCATATGCAGCACCTCCATTACCTCCCAGGGGTGTTCTAGCGAGGCCTCAGTTCAGTGCCATGCCAGAGCGCTCCTACCGTCCTCCAGCCATCCACAGTTCACCCAGTGATCACTCCAGCTGTCAGAGATCCTCCGGTTCCTATTTCAGTGCTGTGTAAGATGATTCTCATCGCCTTCCAGCCATTCGGGAGCCTCACTCTTCAGGACAGCAGGATATGTCATATATGAGGTGCTTCGAGTGTGGGAACTTAGGCCACATAAGTAGGGATTGTCCCAGCTATCGGGGCAAGTCCGTGCAGCAGAGTCACCAGCCTGCGATTTCAGCACCAGCAATTCGACCGCCTATAGGTGGGGGTCAGGTTGGCAGGGGCCGTCCTAGAGGGGGAGGCTAGTCCGGAGGGGGTCAGTCAGCTCCAGCTCTTTCTGGGGAGCTCAGTCTTCAGGTGCTACAACCAGATTCTATGTTTTTCCGGCCAGATCAGATGAAGTGGCCTCAGACGCCGTGATTACAGGTATTATTTCAGTCTATGGTAGAGAGGCTTCAGTGTTGTTTGACCCAGGGTCTACATACTCATATGTTTCGGCGTTATTTGCTCATTTTCTGGATATTCCTCGTGAGTCCTTGGGTTCTCCCTTGCATGTGTCCACTCCTGTGGGCGATTCTGTGGTGGTAGACCGGGTCTATCGATCTTGTGTGATTACTTTCTGTGGGCTTGATACCAGAGCCGACCTTTATTGCTCGACATGTTTGATTTCGAGGTTATTTTGGGCATGGATTGGCTATCTCCTTATCATGCTGTGTTGGATTGCCATGCCAAGACAGTTACTTTAGCCATGCCTGAGTCGCCGAGACTGGAGTGGAGAGGTTCTTCAGTTAGTGCATTCAGCCGAGTCATCTCCTTTATGAAGGCTCGACATATGGTCGAGAAGGGGTGTTTGGATTACCTTGCTTATGTGTGGGAACCACCGCCGAGTCTCCTACCATTGATTCAGTGCCTGTTTTTCGAGAGTTCTCAGATGTATTTCCTTCAGATCTTCCCGGCATGCCTCCAGATCGGGACATTGACTTCTGTATCGATTTGGTTCCAGATACTCAGTCTATTTCCATTCCCCCGCATCGTTTGGCTCCTAAAGAGCTAAAGGAGCTGAAGGGGCAGCTTGAGGAGTTATTGGCTAAGCGGTCCATTAGGCCGAGTGTGTCGCCATGGGGTGCTCCAGTATTATTTGTGAAGAAGAAGGATGGGTCTATACGGATGTGCATTGATTACCGCCAGTTGAATAAAGTGACCATCAAGAACAGGTATCCTCTGTCGCACATTGATGACCTGTTTGATTAGTTGCAGGGTGACTGTGTGTTCTCTAAGATTAACTTGAGATCAGGTTATCACTAGTTGAAGATTCAGGTTTCAGATGTTCCGAAGACCGCATTTCGCACCAGATATGGCCATTATGAGTTTCTAGTGATGTCCTTTGGCTTGACTAATGCCCCAGTAGCATTTATGGACTTGATGAATAGGGTGTTCAGGCCGTATATTGACTCCTTCGTCATTGTATTCATTGATGACATCTTGATCTACTCACGGAGCCTGGGTGAGCACGAGCAGCATTTGAGAGTTGTGCTTCAGACCTTGCGAGAGAACAAGCTATATGTTAAGTTCTCTAAGTGCGAGTTCTAGTTGGAGTCGGTGGTATTTCTGGGGCATGTGGTATTCGGAGAAGGTATCGGGGTTGATCCGCAGAAGATTGAGGCAGTTCAGAGTTGGCCGCGTCCTACTTCAACTTCAGAGATCAGGAGTTTTCTGGGTCTAGCAGGCTATTACCGTCGATTCGTGGAGGGATTATTTTTTGTTGCAGCTCCACTGACTAGATTGACTCAGAAGAATGCCCCCTTTCGGTGGTCCGACGAGTGTGAGGCGAGCTTTCAGAAGCTCAAGTCAGCATTGACCTCAACACCAGTTCTATCAATGCCTTCTGAGTCTGGGATGTATACTGTGTATTGCGATGCGTCCTGCGTCGGTTTGGGATGTGTGTTGATGCAGGATGGCAGAGTTATTTCTTATGCTTCACGCCAGCTGAAGGTTCATGAAAAGGACTATCCTGTGCACGACTTGGAGCTGGCGGCGATTGTTCATGCTTTGAAGATCTGGCGGTACTACTTGTATGGTGTATCGTGTGAGGTCTACACTGACCACCGCAGTTTGCAACATTTGTTTAAGCAGAGGGACCTTAATTTGAGGCACCGGAGGTGGCTCGAGTTGTTGAAAGACTATGATATCACTATTCTGTATCACCCAGGCAAGGCGAATGTAGTTGCAGATGCTTTGAGCAGGAGGGCAGCGAGTATGGGTAGCTTGGCCTACATTGCAGCAGAGGAGAGAACTTTAGCCTTGGACATTCAATCCTTGGCTAACCGCCTGGTGAGATTGGACCTTTCGGATCCTCGTCGAGTTCTAGCTCATGTGGTTTCTCAGTCTTCATTATTGGGAGAGATTAAGGCTCGACAGTTTGATGATCCATGTCTGGCAGAGCTTCGGGAGACGGTGGTCCAGGGTAGGTCCAAGGAGGTTACCTTGGGCGAGGATGGTGTTCTGAGACTCCAGGGCCGATTGTGTGTTCCTGATGTTGATGGCCTGAGGGAGAGGATTCTAGCAGAGTCACACAGTTCTCAATATTCTGTTCATACAGGAGCGACAAAGATGTATCGTGATTTGAAGCAGCATTACAGGTGGATGCGGATGAAGAAGGATATAGTGCAGTATGTGGCTAGGTGTCTCAATTGCCAGCAGGTTGAGTACGAGCATCAAAGGCCAGGAGGACTGTTTCAGCAGATGCCCATTCCTGAATGGAAGTGGGAGCGCATCACCATGGACTTCGTAGTTAGGTTTCCTCGGACTTTGCGGAAGGTTGACGCAGTTTGGGTCATTGCGGATAGATTGACCAAATCAGCGCATTACATTCCTATGGATACTACTTACACTACAGAGAGGTTGGCTCAGATTTACATTCGAGAGATAATCCGGTTGCATGATGTGCCGGTGTATATTATATCGGATCGGGGTCCTCAGTTCACTTCGCACTTCTGGAGAGCTTTGCACAGTGAGATGGGCACTCGGATAGACCTTAGTTCAGCATTTCACCCTCAGACCGATGGCCAGTCAGAGCGCACAGTTCAGATATTTGAGGATATGCTCCAGGAGTGTGTGATTGATTTTGGGGGTCAGTGGGACCAGTTCTTGCTTATGGCGGAGTTTGCATACAATAATAGTTACCATTCCAGCATTGAGATGGCTCCATTCGAGGCTTTATATGGTCAGCGGTGTCGTTATCCTATCGGGTGGTTTGAGCCTGGCGAGGCCAGGTTATATGGCACAGATCTGGTGAGAGACGCTCTGGAGAGGGTAAAGCTAATTTAGGAGAGGCTGCGCACATCACAGTCTAGACAGAAGAGTTACGCAGAACAACGGGCGCGTGATGTAGCGTTTATGGAGGGAGATAAGGTTATTCTAAAGGTTTTGTCGATGAAGGGCATTATGAGATTCGGGAAGAATGGCAAGCTGAGCCCCAGGTTCATAGGTCCATTTGAGGTGTTGAGGCGAGTCGGAGAGGTCTCTTACGAGCTTGCTTTACCTCCAGCCTTATCGGGAGTTCATCCGGTCTTTCATGTATCCATGCTTCGGAGGTATCACGCCGACTTCTCTCATGTGTTTGATTATAGCACTATTCAGTTGGATGAGAAGTTGGGCTACGAGGAGGAGCCAGTTGCCATTGTTGATAGACAGGACCGCCAGTTGAGGTCCAAGAGAGTTTATGCAGTAAAGGTCCAGTGGAGAGGCCAACCAACTGAGGAGGCGACTTGGGAGTCCGAGGAGGACATGCGTGGTAGAGACCCACAACTATTCAGCACTTCAGGTACGATTATAGACCCGTTCGAGGACGAACGTTTGTTTAAGAGGGGGAGGATGTAACGACCCGACCGATCGTTTCGCGTATTAGGGCCCCGTTCCCCTAAATGAAGTTTCCCATAGTGGCTATTCGTGCTTTATGACTTGCGGGGACGGGTGGTTCGGGATTTGGGAGCGATTAGAATGCTTTAGGAACACTTGGTTTCTTAAGGTTGGCCTATTTGGCCAAGTTTGACTTCGATCAACATTTTGAGCAAACGACCTCGGAATCGAGTTCTGACAGCTCCAGTAGTTCCGTATGATGGTTTCAGACTTAGGCGTATTTCGGAACAGGTTTTCGGTGACCCGGAAGCATTTCGGCGCCCGAAATGGAAATCAGGATTTTCTTAAGTTAAAATTTGGTTTGGGACGTGATTTTTATGCTATCGAGGTCCGAACGAAATTTCGAGACCGAGAATAGTTCCATTATGTCATTTTTGACCTGCCTGCAAAATTAGGTGTCATTCCGAGTTGTATAGGTCGGTTCGGCGCGTTGTGAGTGAAGTCTAGAAAACTTAAAATATTTAAGTTTGGCTCTTGGGGTTTGGGGGTGTGATTTTGAGTTTTAGCATTGTTTTGGGTGTTACAAAGGCTCGAGCGAGTCCGTATTATTATTTGGGACTCGTTGGTATATTTTGATTAGGGCTCGGGTGGGCCCAGGTGCCTCCCGGGCACCTAACGAGGCCAAAAACCAGCTAAAACAACTGTTGGTGCAGCTGTTGCTGGTGTGACCGCAGGTGCGGTTGCCCAGCCGCAGATGCGGAAACCCAGGGGCCACCAACCTTCGCAAGTGCAGAACCATTTCCGCAGGGGCGGTTCCGCTGGTGCGGAAACCCCTCCGCAAGTGCGATCCCCAGCCTTCTCGCCATTTTCCGCAGGTGCGATTCCTTTCTCGCTGGTGCGGGACCGCAGGTGCGGAAACACCTGTAGGCAGACATATATAAATTTTTACAAAACGGGTTTTCTTCATTCTTCCTTATCTAAAAAAAACTCCATTAGAGAGCCTTCAAGGTTGAGCAGCACCCTCCACGACCCATATACTGCCAAGGTAAGTAAATTCCTTACTCAACACTAGTTTTAAACATAAATTCCTAGCTAATCTCTCTTTTAAAGTACCAAATCCATGAACTTTGGGTAGTAACTTTAGGGCTTTTGGGAAACTTGTGAATTATCCATTTAAGGCCATGAATTCGTATAAATCACACAATTATGATCCTTAGGCTTCGGGTGAGTGATCCCTTCGAGAATTTTCGGAATCCGAGCGTGTGGGCCCGGGGTTGGATTTTGGGGATTTCTCAAGAATGTTGAATTATGGAAAAATTTGAATAATTTCCCTACTTTGAGCATGCATTGATGTCGTTATGCTATATTTGGCTAGTTGCGAGCCGTCGAGGGTAGATTTCAGAGATTTGGGCGCATCATTGGCCCTGGGGGCGGTTTCGTCATGAGGTGAGTCTCCTTTCCAACCTTGTAAGGGGGAAATATCTCCATAGATTCCTTATTTGCTATGTATACATGTTGTGGGGGCCGCGTACATACCAAGTGACGAGAATCCGTACGTGGCGATTATATTGCTATGTCGGGTAGCTTTAGGACTCACGAGCATGCCACTCTGTGCCTTATTTGTACCTTGTATGTGTTATGAGTTGTAATTACTGTCGAGGTGATATGGAAACATGAAACATTATGATTCAGATCCCAGATGGCTATCTGTGGTATTGACACAGTTCGGTTGAGTTCACGTTGAGTTGGTACACATATGTACTTATATATATACACACACTTGTTATCGAGTCAGTACACGAGTCGCAGGTATGATGCGCGATTGTGGGTCAGCTTATCATTATTGAGTCAGCACACGAGTAGCAGGTACGATGCGCGATCGTGGGTTAGCTTATTATATCGAGTCAGCACGCGAGTCGCAGGTATGATGCGCGATCGTGGGTCAGCTTATCATTATTGAGTCAGCACACGAGTCGCAGGTACGATGTGCGATCGTGGGTTAGCTATTATATCGAGTCAGCACGCGAGTCGCAGGTATGATTCGCGATCGTGGGTTAGCTTATGACCTCAGTCCCTATGACCACCCTTATGACTGCGGTCGGTCGTCTTGTCCTGGTACGTGTATGATCACTTGAGTTCTGAGTCACTTATACTGGAAGGTCAGGTATTGGTTAAGAGGAGATTTTGGTACTTTGTTGTTCCTTTTCAGTTATTATCTGGATTTCGTTATTTGCTATGTACTTGTTGTTCACTGTTTCTCATGCCTATTGCTTTAGTCATATCTCGTTATATATTATATTACTGGACCTTAGTGAGTACCTAGTCGACCTCTCGTCACTACTCCTTCGAGTTTGGGCAGGATACTCACTGGGTACATATTTATTATGTACTCATGTTGCACTTCTTCTTCTTCTTCTGTACTTGACTGTACAGGTCCGAAGGCTGGTACCTATGATTATTAGGCCAGTGATAGATACTGACTTGAGCTGATTCGACTTCGCGGTGAGCTGCTCTTCCTGACGACCTCTGGCAGTGCCCTGGATTTTCTTTTGTCATTTTCCCGTCTACTTCATTCAGACTGTGGGATTGTATGTATATATATATATATATATATATTCGGATAATTGCCCGTGACACTCGTGACACTAGTTCCTGGCACAGACGTAGCGTATATTTTGGGTTCGGGCTGTATATTTATATATATGTTTATATTTTGGCTCATGTATCGTATGATTTTACTTTATGTCACAGACTATCATCATGCTAATAATTGTTTAAAATTGGTAAGCGTTGGGATAATTAATCCAATGGGAAGGGTAACACTTAGTGTAATTCATGTTGGCTTGCCTAACCCCGCTGTTGGGCGTCGTCGCGGCCTGAATTAGGATTTGGGTCGTGAAAGTTGGACTCATGTATTTTGCGGTGCTCGCTCTCGCATTCACGGATCCTTTTTCGTAGTTAATTGTACTTGACATGTGCCTCAACTTTCTCATCTATGATCCTGTGACCTCGGACGAACCCTGGACTGCCATCCCAGTTGTCTTCTAACCACCCTGAGTAGAAAGGTGTACAGCTCGCATGATATCTGTCCGGTTCAATTGTGTCTTTCTCCATTATGATCTTACAGTTCCACATGTGTTGGGCTTGACACTTGTGAGGGCTATCATCATCTTGAAAGTCGTCTCGGAAGTGGCTCATCTTGTCGTCCCTTGGTATAATCTGCTTTCTACCCTCTTGTCTCATAACCTGGAGAGGGACGTAAGGATATGTCCCCTCAGGCCAATCAGTATCAGGAATGGTGCATCTCTAGATCGGACGATGAATTCGTCTGTTGGAAACCACTCGAACATCCACTGTACCTGTTCCTCAGTCATCTTATCGAAGAACTCTACCCATTCTCGGGCAGTTTCGGGCTGGGCAAATCTGTCGTGAAGGTACGTCATTCGCTTTGGGTGATGGAAAGCGATGTGGTCGTCCCATGCCCTTCGTAGAAATTCTTGTCGGCAATGTACCTTTTGGAGATGTTCCAAGAACCAGAGTTGTAATAGCAAATTGCAGCCTTCGAAGTGTTTAGATCCCTTTTGGCAATGCTCTAAGGCTCGATAAATGTCGGAAATGATCATAGGGATGGTGCTGAAGGTCTGTCCCTCGATTCCCTCCATTAGGGTCTTGGCTACCATAGCCAACCTAGTGTGTATTCTTTCTTTCTTTGTCAAAAAATACGATCAGACCCAGGAAGAAAACCATGAAGACGAACACCCTATAGTGGATGTGTCCCAAGGAGGTGATGGCGAATTCATCATGGAAGTACGGTATGACTTGTTGTGACCGTACCTTTTGTACAAATATTCAAAAGGAATGTACGACTTCTTCAGACACTCTAGCTCTGCATTCTTCTTCAGACCCATCATTTTCAAGAAACCCTGGCCTGTGCGGTTCTCAAGCATCAGCGACCCAGGAGTCTCCCAAACTAAACCCGCCAGTCATCCTATTTCTTCCAGCAACGGTGTCATTTCGACGTCCCCAAAATGAAAGACGGCTCTTTTGCTATCCCAGAATAGAGTGGCGGCCTCTATCAATATTTTGTTGGGTTGAATGTTGAGGAGAGACTGTAGGTTACCCAGATATTTCTTGACGAGCGTCTTGTCACTGGAGTGAAGGTCCTCCCACCAGTTTAGAAGTTTTGGGTGAATGTTGGCAACCATGCCGAGTCTGGGACTTCGTGCCTCATATTTCTACAAGGAAAATAAGGTTAGGCCCTGGCCCCCACCAGACTCGACTATTTAACATCAATGATTATCATGAAAGCATTTAGTTCTCCAAATAAATGCACAGAACGTGATGATGTCCGTTTGGGTTTATGGAAACCCGGTGGACTTTTGGACAAGGCTGGCTTAAAGGCTATTGTGTGGACAACACTTTAGCCTGGATAGGTTTGACTATGATGCATGCAACAGTATAACGGAGTAAGGTTATTATGGGGTGTTAGACTGGTACCCTTGAGCTGACAACTCAAGGGGGAAGGCACGGAACTGTCGACTGCACCGTTGATCGACTAGCCTTATTGCAAATAAGCCTTTCCAAATTTATGGGTGATAATATATGAAGGGAACAACCACTCATCAAGCATTGCTATAGGATTTTGTTTGGAACGAGTGGAGTATGAGTGTTGGATCATGAATAATGCAATAAACGGTAAACATGTAGTCACGTATTTGAACGTTATGAAAGCAGTAAATACATCAGTTTATAATTTAAAAATGATTACAAAGGAAGGAGACAAGAAAGATGTGTCAGTTACTTTTGAAGAAAAATAAAAAGCTTAAAGGAAATAAACAAGTAATGGCACATAGGAAGGGGTACAAATTCACAAAGCAATTTGAAATGGTAAAAGCCTAGATATCCCCAGCAGAGTCACCATGCTGTCGCGCCCCCTTTTTTCCTTGCGGAATCGGGTTTCGACATTGACAACTCTTTTTAAAAAAAGGGAGGAAGGGTTATTAAAAGAGGAGAGTCGCCACCTAAAGATTTTAAGGTGCGTTAGGACACCTATCAGGGATTCATTTACAACTATGTTTGGTAACCAGAGACAGGGTAAGGGCTTGAAATTATCCTAAGGGGAAGGTGTTAGGCACCCCTCAGGATCCAAAAGTGTGGTTCCCGGCCAAATAGCATTTGTGAATTTTGTACAACTAGCAAGTAAACAAATATGGCTCAAATAGTAGGGGATTTTGGTCCAAGTACACATATGTTTGAAAAACAATTAATGAGAAGATAGCTTTTGAAAAGAATTATAGTCTAAGCATGTTTATGGGGAGTAAGGGGTATCCTAAGTTTGTTTATAATATGGATCACATCAATGCAATACCCGTTATGACACTCCTCAAAGAAGGGCTACACGTGGTATTAACGCACCGGTCATCATATCCATATCTACCCTTTCCCACCCCGTGAAGGTAGCTAAAACGAGTGTTGGTCAAGGCCTTTATTGCATGTTGTTACCCGTCCCTTCCTATTAGTCCCGGAGGATTTTAGGACTTCTATCCTATAAAGGAGGTTCTAGGAAGGCCCTTAGGTTTTAAAGGTAAAAGGCTAAGGCGACATATAATAAACAAATAGGACTGCAGATAGGGGGTAACACATAAACAAGAAAAGGCTCAAGTACCTCCACAAATAATGCAAGTAATCAGCATGACTCAAACACAATTAAGGTTTGGGTTTTAATTCATATCCTAAGCATGGTGTCTAAGTGGTAACAATAGAGAAACAGATTTATGGCATAACTCGAAGAGGAAGTCCTAATCAGTTTGCCTACTGATTTTAAGCATGTTGATAATTAGACAGTAATCACAAGAAGACAGTTCCAGTATTGTTTTTATTTAAGGTTGGTTACCTAAGGCTTGACTAGGCGTAATATCATATGCAACGGTTATTCAGAGATGTTTAAAAGAAACTATTATACCTAAGAGCATGCAGTTCTAAGTGTTGCAAAATATACCGGAATTTATTACCAGTTGTTAAAACGAAGTGGACTATTTCAGATTCAGTAATTAGACTGAGTGTAAGCGAGTATGCTCCTAGAACATGATATCTAATGCAAGGATGATGCACATACAAAATCACTAAAGCAGGGTGTCTAAATACACACCATGTTATGCATAGGCAGAAGTGGCAGTTTTTAATGTTGTTTACCTAGAGCAGTATTTCTAAGTGCGGAGCATATTTGTAGCATGATGAATAATAGCTTATGTTAACACAGTTATCCTAGGACATGATTTCTAAATGAGTTTCAGAATAAGCAGAATCATATGGTGACAATTTTTATGTTATTATTTGCCTTAGGGACAGGATATCTAAGTGACGATGATAACGTCAGAATGAGATGCTGAAAACAGTACACAATGAAACCTGGGAGAATGGTCTCTAATGCATGATATACTTGCATGTATTGGTCCTAATCATGGATTCTAGTGCACACCTAAGAAATGTAAACCTAAGCATGATTTCTACCCTTGATATTTATAACACGTATACTACCCTTTCCCTTTTCACTATCCAGCCCCCAATTGTTTACAATAAATTATTACAGATCCATATTGAATGAATTACATAAATGGAAGAAAGAAAATAAGAAGTTATCTATAGGGAGCCTGGAAATCGGCCCAGATTCCATAACCTCAATGCTAAATGGTGTTACACATCCTTTCTCATAATCCGGGTGTATCAAGTTCCCTAAGGACCTCAAGGGATCCCGGGCAGTGCTCACACCCAGATTTCATAGCCGCAGTAGAGTAAGTGCAGCGTGGAAGGGCCAGCCTTAGTGTGTCAAAGTTCAGAGGGAGCTCAAGGGTCCCAAAGCAATGCTCACACAAAGGAGGCAGAACCTAAGGGTCTAGGAATAGAGTGAGAGTGCTTGATATAGTTTTGAAAAAGGTTGAGTAAGAAAATAGTTTTTTTGAAAAAGAGACTTGATTGAAATGATTTTATAACTAAAATTTTAACCACTGAAACAGTTTGAAAGAGCAGAAACACCAATTTCAAGACCAAAACAAGTTTAGTATCACACAAAGAACCAAGAACAGTCAATCGACCACAAACAGGGGTAATGGGGTTTGAGGGACAAGTATGGAGTATGTGAGGGCAAGCATGTAGTAGGCAGAGGTATGCATATGTACACAATCAGAAATTCCTAAGGGGTTCAGGGAATTGGGATACAACATAGTATCAAACCACTTAAGGTAATACCAGTAGGAGGCATGCCTTAACCAAATCTAGTGTACAGACATAGGCATAGAGAGATTCATATAGAAATAGATTTCAAGAACATGCTTAAAGTAAAGCATAACTTAACATGCTGGATGAAATAGAGATCTTAATTACATGTTGAACAACAAAATAGTAGATAGAAGTATATGAGAAACATAATGAATTGAAGCAGCAATAGAAACATGTTGGTTTGAGAACTGGAATCTTAATTAGAACATACCAGTGAAGGAGACAATAACACAAAGTAAGAGATAGGAGAGCACAATAGTTAGCCTTGGCTTGCAGCCGGCTAACTTAGAGCAATAACAAGTAGCACAGAAGAAAGAGAGCAGAGAGTAGAAAGTTTAGTTGTGAGAGAGAGGTATTGAACCCGTTAGTTCGTGTGTTTGTGAATGAAGAATAGAGAGTATATATAGTTTTTGAAAATAAGCAGAATAAGGTAAATTCTGAATTTAAGCAGTGAATAAAGGAATCATAATTAATCATCAGAGAATCAAAGTCAGTATTCCCTTCAATTAAGGGGTCAATTTCAAATGGTATGTGACAAATAAGAAAAGATACCACATGGCTGGCATATAACATATAAGGAAACATTTTAAACTAATACAAGTATATGGGAGGTAATTAAGATAGGTACATAACATATTAATTAAGGAATGTCATAAGAATCAGTTTGACAGCATAATTAACTACGGAAAATAAGGCAGGGAATGATGGAAACCAGCAAGAAACCCTCGAGTGAGGTTCAAATCACAGGAAATTGGCATCAATTAGATAAAATATCTTGTATGACTGGAATATCACACAGGGAAATAATTTCAGCATATAGAACAAGTAATTAGTCTAGGTTCAGAACATCTAATTAGAGAAAGGTCTATAAGAATCGATTAATCAGTAGAATCAGTCAAATAAAGCAAGTGAATAACTCATGGGTCAAAATTAGTAGTGTATTACCCTAGGAGATCAGTGAAGGACACTAATCCCAGGGAATCAAGGACTCGAATAAGGACAACATTAGCGAAAGGAAATTAACACGAATTAAATAGACAATGTTCAAGAAATCTGAAACCCTAGTAATAGATGTAGAGTAAAATCATACGAAATTAAGGATTCACATGAATTACAAAGTAAACGTTGATGTAAGCAGGAAAAGTAAGAAAATCAGAGACACATATGAACACCATAGGGTAAAGTTTCAGAGAATCATAAAGCTCGTGAGACGCAAGCACATATGCAAACATATTATCAGAGACAAAATCAAGAACTCAAAGTTTAGGTCTAAAGATTAGGGTTTTAACACAACAACTCGGATAAAGAGAGAGACTTAAATAAATCGCTAAAACACAGCAGAAATCCTAGCATAACACTGAAAAATCATAGGAAAACCGTTTTAAAAAGGGGTTATGAAACCCTAGTTTGAAGATGAAGAATCGTTTTAGGGAAAACGGAACATCTTTAAGGAAAACATCAAAATAGCCCGTAATATGACAAGATCTGTTACGGATCTAAAGAAACCAAGCGATAGTAGTTAGGGTTTCATGGAGACAACCTAAAGAGAAGAAAAATCGGCTAAAGAACCACTGGTTCTAGCCAAAAAATGAAGAGATATTACTCAGACGGCCGTAGATAGACGGAAAAAGGCATAAAAGTCCATGGGTGAGAGTTGAACCGCTCCAGGTTCACTTGAAGACCTCAAGGTAGTGTCAAGACGGCGTGGGGTGAGACATAGGCTAGGAGATGGTGATAGGTCATGGTTTTCGGCGAAAGAGGTGGCGGGAGAAGATGGACAGAGTTCACCGGAGGGGGGAGGTGGAAGGTTCTAGAGAGAACCTAGAGAGAACCAGAGAGAATGTGAGAGAAATGAAGATGGGAAATGATAAGGGGAGGGTAGTCGTTAGGGGTTAATAAGGTAAGTAATAATCTGGGTCGTTGATTTGAAATAATCAACGCCTCAGATTGAAATGGGGATTGGGTTGGGTAGATTAGACTTTGGGCCTGGGTTATTTGGGCTATTTTGATTGGTTGGGGTCTGGTTAGATTAGGCTGAAATTGAAATTAAAAGTGGCTATTTGTTAAACACCCGTTTAAAAATAGATAAATAATTAATAAAATGGCTAATAATTATATAAAATGAAATTAAGGTGATTAACTAGCATTAAAATGTAAAATGACTGATTATTGGATTAAAATAGCATAAAAATATATAATTAGGCTATAATTGCAAAGTCATTGCAATTATGGCCAAATAATGCCAATTTGGCTAATTTGTGAAATAATTAAATTCTAATAGGATCAAAAATGATATATTAAGCTAAGAAATTTTTTGAAATTATTTGTAATGCAATTTATGATTATTTATTGGCTGTAAAAGTACTGGATAAAATTAGAAATAAATTAATAAAAATGTGGAAAAATTATGGAAAAATACCCATTGTTATGAAAACTGATTTTGAAGATATATATGCAAGTTTAAAAATAATTTGAGAAAAAATTAGGTATCAACAATGTGTTACGGTTTCAGTCACTCATCCACTATACCTAGCTCCGGGCGACACAAGTGGAATCTCTTTGATTTTGTTTCAACTAACTGGCACTGATAATTACTCCTTATGGTATCGATCTATGTGGATTGAATTAATTGGCTGTAATAAACTAGGTATTGTTGACGGTAGGTGTTCAAAAGAGCGATTTCGTGAGAAGTATTGGTATCAATGGGAACGATGCAATGCAATTGTGTTGTCATGGCTGATGAACTCGATTGCACCAGTCCTAATCAGTGGTATTGCTTATGCCACTAATACACAGAAGGTGTGGATGGATTTACAAGAGAGATTTGACAAAGTAAATGATACTCGTTGCTACAATTTGCACAAAGAAATTGCTACCCTAAGTCAAGGTACTTACTCTATCTTTGTCTATTATTTGAAGCTCAAGGATTTTTGGGATGAATCTGAGTCGGTTATACCCACTCCTGACTGTGATTGTGTCAAGACAAATTAGTTTATTGTCCATCTATGAAAGCAAAATGTGTATTGATTTCTAATGGGCTTGAATGGTTCTTACTCTCAAGCTCGTAGTCAAATAATTATGATGAAGCCACTTCCTTTAGTGAATCAAGCATATGCCATGCTTATGACTTATGAGTGGTGAAATCCAAAGGGTTGTAGATGCTTCTGTTGGTATTTTAGGATCCTCACTTACTGTAAATGCTACACATTCTTATGATTCAAATGCATTATAAAGTGCTAAGTTTCAATCTAAAATTTAGGAAGAATTACAATATTCAGTGTGAGTTTTGCAATATGAAGAGCCATTGTAAAGAAAACTGCTACAAAATAATAGGTTATCCTTCAGATCATAAACTCAAAAAGAAAGGGGGAGCTGGGACTTATAATGTAATGGTCGAACCTGGATACACTATGAATGTGTACTCCAATCATGTCTCCCACAAGGTTTCTCAGCAAACTTTCATGCCTCATTTGCCTGCATATCAACATCCTCAACAGATTATGAATTAAGGAGTTGAGTATTCTCAAGTTGTGAATCAGGCACAGGGTCATTCTGGCACTCAAGCTCTAGCAGGATCCTCCTCTATACAGGCATAGATACCTTACACAGATTCCTCTCCACGGGCTCAAGGAAGTGTTTTTCCTTTCACTAAAGACCAGTATGATCAGATAATGCAGATTCTGAACAATTCAACTTCAACTTCCTCTGCTCAAGCAAATGTGGCAGGTACTAGAACTTCTCTCTTAGCATCTACTACTCAACAAGAATGGATTATTGATACTGGAGTAACTGATCATATGGTTTCAGATGCTAACTTGCTTACTAAGACTTTTGTAGTTACTCTTTCTAAGCTTAGGAAAATTTTGTTACCTAATGGAGATGTCACTCCAGTGACAACAATATTTCAGACAGAAGCACACTTAAAGATATATTCTATGTACCTAAGTTCAAGTTCAACTTATCATCAATCTCCAAAGTGACAAGAGACCTTAAATGCTTTGCTTTCTTTTATCCTGATTTCTATGTCTTTGGGGATAGCATCAATGGCAGGGTGAGGGAGATTGGTAGAGAAAGAGATGGTCTATACTTTATGCAGAAATATGGCAGAAAGATGCTCATTGCAGTATTTAACTATTGTTGGAATAAAGTCAAGGATGGATGACACTACAATTGATGTTGCCTGGTGGCATAAAAGACTAGGGCATGTATCTAGTATTGTTCTTAGAAAATTATTTTGCTGCCAAACTAGCTAGAGCCAATGACACTATCAATAAGTGCAGTATATGTCCTTGTGCTAGGAAAACCAGGCTATCATTCCCTTCTAATTGTACTAAGATTGTTGTTGCATTTGATCTAATACATCTTGATATTTGGGGTCCATATAATTATGCAACTTTTGATGGAAACAGATATTTTCTGACAGTTTGTTGATGACTTTACCACGATGATTTGGGTTTTTCTAATGAAACTCAAATATGATGTATGTGTGATTCTTACTCAACTTATTGTGCTCATTCAAACTCAGTTTAACAAAGTTGTGAAGGCAGTCAGGTCAGACAATGGCTTTGAGTTTGTCAACTCTAATTGTACCACACTATTTCAGAAGTATGGTATCATTCATCAAAGAACATGTGCCTATACTCCTCAGCAAAATGGGGTTGCTGAGAGAAAGCATATGCACATCCTAGAAGTCACACTAGCTCTAAGGTTTCAGGCCAATATTCCTATCAAGTATTGGGGCCATTGTGTGCTTGCAGCAGCGTACCTCATAAATGGGATGACATATTATGTTCTTCATAGGATTTCCCTTTTTGAACTATTGTATGGTAGAGCACCTAATCTGAGGAACTTAAGAATTCTTGGATGTTTGTGCTATGCCAAGAAAGTTCATGAACACAGACAAACTTCTGCCCAGGGCTAAGCCAGTTGTTCTCATGGGCTTCTCTAACACTCAGAAGGCCTACATTCTACTGGATCTCTCTTCTCATTACTTTTTTTATCAACAGGGATTTATCCTTTAGGGAAGATATATTTCCCTTCAAAGACATCACAGACACATCACCACCTATTTTCTTGCCTCATGAATTGCCTAGTTCTAGTGAAGAGCAACCTTCACTTCCTCATGTTCCTGCTAGGCATGAGTCTATTGGCTCTTATCCCTTACACCAGTCTACAACAGGTGTGATGACTTCTATTCCTCCTTCTATGCCCTCTCAGTACTCCACTGGTCTGAGGAGATCTTTGAGGACAGGGCAGGTTCCCATTTGGATGAAGAACTTTGTGTCACAACCTGGACAAAAATCTGTTCCCTATTCCATAGTTAACTATGTGTCTTGTGATAGAATTTCTCCCAAATATCAGGCATATTTGACAGCATTCTCAGCAATACAGAAGCCTACCTCTTTTGAGCAAGCTGCTCAAGATCCTAGGTGGGTTGAAGCTATCCAAGCTAAAATTGCTCACTGGAATCCAATCACACCTGGAATGTGGTGTCCTTACCTAAAGGAAAGGTACCTATTGGTTGTAAGTGGATCTATAAGGTGAAGTACAAAGCTACAAGAGAGGTGAAGACATTCAAATCCAGGCTAGTGACTAAAGGGTACAACCAACAAGAGGGTATTGACTACCAAGAAACATTTAGCCCAACGGTTAAGATGGTTACTGTTAGAACCATTCTAGATGTGGCTCCCTCTGCGCAGTGGCACATTTACTAAATGGATGTGTACAATGCTTTTCTTCAGGGAGATCTCTATGATGAGATATATATATATATATATATATATATATATATATATATATATATATATATATATATATATATATATGACCTTATCTCAGGGCTTTCAGAGCAAGGGGAGACAAGACCAGCATGTAGACTCTTGAAATCTCTGTGTGGGCTTAAACAAGAACCAAGACAGTGGAATGCTAAGATGTCTGAGGCACTTCTGGGATTTGGCTTCATGCAAAGCCAACATGATCACTTATTGTTCATCAAAGGGCCAGGGGAACATATCATAATCATTTTAGTATATGTGACATGCTAATCACTAGGCCTAATCTGACACTAATAGCTGAGATGAAGACTAAGCTGCATCCGAAATTCAAAATGAAAGATCTAGGAGAGCTTCAATACTTTCTTGGCATTGAGTTCCAGGTCACAAAGAGGCATCCTAATGCACCAAAGGAAGTACACTCTAGAGCTGATTTTTGAGCTTGGATTAGGAGCTGCAAAACCTGCAGCAACACATATTGAAGGCCAACATCAAATTGACCACTAAGGAATATGATGAACATACTAGCAACTCTAATGCAACTGATGATGAAGTGTTAACAGACATCAACCAGTATCAAAGATTACTATGAAAACTACTCTACCTGACTGTCACAAGGCCATACATATCATATAGTGTTCAGACACTAAGCCAGTTTATGCAGAAACCAAAAAAATCTCATTTGGAAGCTGATCAAAGGGTGATTAGATATGTGAAGAATCAACCAAGTCAAGGCATATTGCTATCTAGCAAATAGAAAAACACTATCACTGCATATTGTGATGCAGACTGGGTAGCATGCCCTATCATTAGGGAGTCAGTAACAAGCTTCTTCATAAAATATGGTGATTCCTTGTTATCCTGGAAGTCGAAGAAACAAAGCACCATTTCTAAGCAGCATAATTTGGCCTCCTTGAGAACATCTACAGTGACAGTAAAGCAGCAACTCAAATAGCTTCCAATCTAGTGTTTCACAAAAGAACCAAACACATTGAAATAGAACTTCATTTTATAAAGGAAAAGATAAATAATGGTCTGGTACAAACAAAATATGTAGCTACAAAGGAGCAGTTAGTAGACATTCTAACCAAAGGTCTACCACGAGCGCAACACGAGTATTTGATGTCCAAGCTAGGTGTACTTGATGTCTTCCTACCACCTAGCTTGAGGGGAGTGTTGATACAAAAGATGTAACTTGAGTAAGGGGTACTTCAGTCTATTTATGTGTTAGCATATTAGTGCATAAGTTAGTCAGTTAATAATGCATGTGATTTGTTAGAAAATTGGTTAGAGTAGTTAATGAAGTTGTATATATTGCTCAAGTAATTATGAAAAAGCAGAGCATTCATTTCTTTTCACTATTATATTCATCTTGGTGCTCCTCCTCCCTTGTATCTTCTCCCTCGTCAATTAGGTTTTACCTCTCTCTTCTAATCTCTATTTCAGCAAAAAATGGTCCCTTGTATTTGGAGATAGGTCCAAAACAGCAGGGGCGGAGCTAGAGGTTCGATATTGGATTCGGCCGAACCTAGTAGCTTTAATTTAAATCATATAATTGTCCTAAGAATTTTATTGAATATGTACAAATTCTTACTTTAGAACCCACTAACATAAAAATATTAAAATTCTGAACCCAATAATTCAAATCCTGGCTCCGCCTCTGCAAAGTAATGTACTCATTTTTTTTTGTCAAATAATTGACCAATCTCTTGTTAGCTTTAATGACAACTATGACATACGGCCCCCAAAAGTTCAAACTTGTCAACAAATGAGACCCTCCACTAAAAATGTATTTATATGCAAATGACATGCGAACACAGGGGCTCCGAGGTTTGAATCTTTTCCACTTCTCAAACTTCGATTTCTCCCAATTGCGCAGACAAAACCGAGAATTGAGATTTTTAACTTGGAGAAAAGCGTCGATTTTTGTTGCCGATGAAGCCATCCCAACTGAAGTTCTGAGTTCATCGATGGTTTATACTTTCTTCCCAATTGCTATAAACTGGTACACAAGCTCTTTCAGTCCCCTCCTTCCGATAAAACTGTAGCTTTTGTTTCGGAGCAGATGTGGACTTCAAATATGATGCACAGAGATTGGGTAGCTCCATACTTGGTGTTATGAATAAAGCCCAACCTAATGTCACACAAGGAGCTATTGGGCTGAAAAGAGTTATTGGGCCGAGAACAAGCAATAGGGCCGGGTTAATTTGGGATCTAGGATGAATAGTGGGTGTAAGAGTGGTTCTATTAAAAGGGTTAGTGGTATGTGATTTTTGGTATGCCTATTGTTGAAGAAGAAAATGTTCGTTCCTCTCATCTCCTTGTTCTTACTCTAAGCTTCTCATCTCCCTTCTTATCTCTATTATTAGTTACTTTGTTACTTCACTAGTTCTATTGTGATTCAGTAGTTTGAGAGTTGCAAACGTTATCTTAAAGTTGTAATCAGTGTTCCCATCGTTATTAATATAGTGAGGCATTTCAGTATTTGTTACATTGCTGCTTTCATCCCTCGGACTCCAGCGACGGATATGATTCTACTTCAATTTTTGTGGCGACGACAACCCGGCGAGTTGGCTTTTTCGGACCGAGCTGTACTTCACGTACCTTGGCTTCTCCAAGAAGGACTGGTTGCCTCTTCCATCCTTCTACCTAGACGGCGATGCTCTTGCTTGGTTTGATTTGTTATTTCGCACTAAACAATTTTATGATTGGAACCATTTCAAGGAGAAGTTTCTTCTGCATTTTCAGAAATGGACTTTTGCTGATCTCCAACGTAATTCAAATTTATATGAGCTTGAATATGCTTCTGCACCAGCCAAGAAGACGGAACAAGCCATTACTGCAGTGTCTACTGGAGTTTTCCCTCATACAATCGCTGATAGGTCTTTGGTTACACCTGCAAACTCCAAAATTTATGCTCCTTCCTCTTTAGGTTTAGTCACAAGCCTTCAAGTCCCTGATATACACGATCCCAACTCTAGTTTACCTGGTGGAGACAAGTACGGACCAGTTGAAGACAAGGTGTTTGACGAATTTCCCCAGAGTGATGAACTTGATCTGCCTTGTCATTGTGCAAGTGATGAAGCACTCCTTGCTCCTTTTGTCGGACATGATAATCTTATACCCAGTAGGATTAAGCCATTTACTTCCTCTGAGGGTTTGTTTGTTGAATATGAGAAGCTTTCAGATGCAACTCCCCTTACCTCGTGGATGAAATCTGAATTGGAAACTGAACAAATCGTGGAGGACCAAGTGTTTGCTAAAAATCCTCAACAAAATACCGACGAACAACTCATTCAATATGTCTGATTATGGATCCTTTTGCTAGCTTGGTCCCAGGTAGTGGTGTAATCTGGGTCGGGCCTGGGCCAAACGGGCCTCGGTCCAGGGGGCTTGGGTCAGGCGGGCCTGGGACAAACAGTCCTAATGGGTAGAACCGGCCCGTTGTGGGCCTAAGCCCACATGGGCTCGAGCTAAGTGGGTCGGGCTCACGGGCCTAAACGATCCGGGTTATTTTTTAAATTTTTTTTTATCTAAGGAAATTTCTTGTAAATATTGTGACATAAATCTTGTAATTCAAATTTAAAACACAAAATAGTAAAGAGATATTCAAACTTGCACTAAAAAATCCAAACGACTAGTTTTTGAAATTATAGTCGTTGGCTATTTTAAAAAAAAAAAAAATTTATGTAATTATATTATATTATCTAAGGCAATTTATTGTAAATTATATTATATAAT
>MDKI01225266.1:0-42451 GCA_005239505.1 Nicotiana paniculata | reverse complement strand
TATATATATATATATATATATATATATATATATATATATCACACCTCAGTTGTGTTTGAGTTTATTTGCATGCGGCTCTATCAGTCTCCCCAGGGTGGTATTATGCACTTAGCGTGCTTGTGAACGATATTCGGTAAAGTGTAATAGTAAGCGATTCAGCTCCGTATATATTTCCTTATGTGAGTTTTATGATGGGATCGGGTGGCACGCCGCCACGGTATGTTATTTGAATCGGGTTGCACGCCGCAATAGTGTGATGATGAGAAGGGTTAATACATATTTATTTTTCTTATTTTTTACTTCCTATTTTCTGAGAAAAGTTCATATTAGTTGCGTGAGTTGAATAGTCCCTTCCTGAGTCATTTCTTATTAATCATGTTCGAGTTATGGCCTATTGGCGCAATGTGGTATCATGTGAGGCTATTGGTCCTGTTTGGGGTGATTTGTTGTCTGAGCAGTTCATATTGGGTGAGACGGGATTATCGGATCAGGGATCAGTGCGATAAGGTTATGTGAAGTGTATATTAAAGAAAAAATATTCAGGTTCATAATGAGGTGATGATTCTAGTCAAGATGAGGTATTCAATAATTTGTTAACTCTGCAGTTGGGCATGAATTTCTACGCATCTCCTCCGTTGTGGTGGTATCGTCGGCATTATAGCAGGTCGTATGTATGTATCTTATAAGGTGCATTGAGAGCACCAAATTTGTAAAATTCTGGCTATTAAGGTTCAAGGAGCGTCATTGTGGTCAGATGATGGATTATGCGGTGTATGGTGCCGATTCAGAAAAGGTACACAGTTGTGTTCTGGTGGCTCGTGTGGTAGTTTATGCTGTGTTCATATATTGAAACTAGTCCTAGCAGAGAAATTCCAGGTGTTTGAATGAATTCTAAGCTTTATATGGATAAAAGAAGAAATCTTCGGATTTGATCAAGCTAATGTGCTCAACTGGGTTGTGGTAGCACAGACAGGTGCTCGAGGTGTTAAACAGTGATTTCAGATAACTCCAGAGCAGTTCTTAGCACGTTCGAGGATGAATATCGGTTTAAGTGGGGGAGAATGTAACAACCCGACCGGTTGTTTTGAGCTCTAGCGCGTCGTTCAGCGGTTTGAGGCTATGAGCAACTTCGTTTCAGGCATTATGACCTGTGGGTGTGGTCGGAACTGAATTTCGGGAAGTTTAGAGTTGATTTGGAAAGAAAATTCTCATTTCAGAAGCCTTAGGTTAGAAGAATCAACTAAGATTGGAATTTTGAGTGAACAACCTCAGAATCAGGATTTGAGGGTTCCTGCAGGTTCGTATGATGATTTCTGACTTGGGTGTATGTCCGTATCGGGTTTTGGATAACCCGGGAGCGTTTCGATGCATATTGTGGAGGTCAGCATTTTTGAAGAAATTTCCTAAGTTTGGCTTGAAGCGCATTTCAAAGATGTTGATGTCCGTTTGGGATTCCGATCTGGGAATAGCTTCGTATTGTGATTCTGGAGTTGGGAGCGCAATTGGAAGTGATTCGGATGTCCGGAGGTCATTTTTAAGTCATTTGGCTAAAGATAGAAATTTGAAAGGTTTTGAAGAATCTGACCGGAAGTGGAAATTTTGATATCGAGGCCGGAATGCGATTCCGGAAGTTGGAGCACGTCCGTAATGTCAAATACGACTTGTGTGCAAAATTTAGGGTCAATCGGACGTGATTTGATAGGTTTCGGCATCGGATGCAGGAGTTGGAAATTTCTAAGTTCATAAAGTTGGGAGTTGTGTGCGATTCGTGGTTTCAATGTTGTTTGATGTGATTTGAGGCCTCGATCAAGTCCGCATTATGTTTTGGAACAGGTTGGTATAATTGGACAGGGTCACGGGGCCCTCGGGTCGATTCCGGGTGGTTAACCGATCAAGTTAGGAGGTTGAAGAAGGCTGAGGTTGCTTTCATCAGGTGTGACCGCACCTGCGAGGATTTCGCCGCAGGTGCGGCTTGGGCGCCGAAAGTGCGAGAGTAGGTAGGCTTGGCCAGGATCACAGGTGCGATGGAATTTCCGCACCTGCGAAGGCGTAGAGGCGGGTAATGGTCGCAGGTGTGGATCCGGCTGGAGGAGAAGGAAGCCGCAGGTGCGGGCTCTTGGGTGCACCTGCGGAAGCGCATGAGCGAGGGATGGTTCGCAGGTGCGAGAATCGGCCTGGGTAGAATATTTTAAAACAAGGATTCTTGGTTCATTTTCTTCATTTCGTTTTTGGCTTAGGCGATCTTGGGAGGCTTCAAAGAGAGGATTCCTTCATGCAATATCAATGTAAGTAACTCCTTCATGCTTCTAACTTAAATACAAGATTATATGCATGGATTAGGCATGGAAATTTGTAGGAATTTGGGAAATATTGAAGAAACCTAGAAAATGGAAATTTGGATTTTTAGCACGAATTGAGCATGAATATTTGAGTAAATTGTATATTTGAGTTAGTAAGGCTATGGGTAGAATATATCTTCGAGAAATTTCGGATTCCGGGCATGTGGGCCCAAGGGCATTTTGATCATTTCACTAAGAGGGGCTGGGAAATTATATAATTGGAATTGTTGCAAATATTAGAGTATATTTTCATTGGCTTATCGTTGTTTGGATAGTTTGGGGCTTTGTTCGTCCGTTTGGAGTCATCGGAAGGGCTTGGAGGCCAGTTATGGAATTTCGGAGCGAGGTAAGTCTCCTTTCTAACTTTCTGAGGGGGAATCATCCCCCTAGGTGAATTAATTGAGTATATGTTATCATATTCGGGGGCTACGTACGCACGAGGTGACAGGAGTCCGTGCCTAGCTGCTATTATGCCATGTCCGGGGAGCCTAGGACCTACTAGCATGTCTTACATGTTATACCTGTGATCTTGTCTGTGGTATTAGACTGCTAATATAACCAAACTTGTAATTGAATGACTAAGGAAGATTAGAGTTTATTTTTCCAAACCATCTAAAGAGAGAATTGATTTCCTTCGCGGGCAATTGTATTTCCGGATAAGGTTGTATTATCAAACATTATAAAAACTTCGCATCTGAATTTCAAAAAGGATTTTAAACACTATTTTATGGTTTTTTAAAAAGAGAAATCTGTCATTTACTTGAGTATTTATTTTCCCGGCGTACTCGGGGTGGCTGTTGATTGTGACTGACTGCATGTGACCGCTTCACAATTTACATTCCGCGAGCGGAGTGTTATTTCCCCCACTCTGATGGGAGCGGGCCGTACGCCATGGAGGATTTAAAATGCACTTTTGGTACGGGCCGTTCGATCCTCGGCAGTGCTTATACATGATTATTATATTGAGAGGTGCACTTATGGGACGGGTCGTTCGATCCTCGGCAGTGCACAGAGATGATTATTATATTGAGAGATGCACTTTTGATACGGGACGTTCGATCCTCGGCAGTGCATAGACATGAGTATTTTATTGAGAGGTGCACTTTTGATACGGGTTGTTCGATCCTCGGCAGTGCACAGAGATGATTATTATATTGAGAGATGCACTTTTGATACGGGACGTTCGATCCTCGGCAGTGCATAGACATGAGTATTTTATTGAGAGGTGCACTTTTGATACGGGTTGTTCGATCCTCGGCAGTGCACATAGTTGATTATTATGACGGCTCGGGCCGGTTTTCCTTATCCCGTATGCGCATGCTAAATCGTTAAATGTTTTTCATGGATTTTTAAAAGTGACAAGATATTTGGGGGAAAACAAAGAGGAAATTGTTTATTTAAAATATTTTGGGGAAAATGAGGAAGTGGTAACGGTTTATTTATTTTCAATATTTACTTGGACTTCAGTGCCTTGTATATATATTGCTGTTTTACTACCTTTACATGCCTACCGTGTTCATCTTACGTTGTTAATTAATTTGCTGGCCTTTAGTGAGTGTCTAATTCGACCTCTCGTCACTACCTCTCTGAGGTTAGGGGGCGACTTACTGAGTACACGTTATTTTTGTACTCATGCTGCACTTGCTGTGCATTTTTTACCCATGTACTTTCATAGCAATGTGGAGGATCCGGAGACTTAGGCGAGCTGTATCATCCGAAGGCGATCCGCAACTGACAGAGTCTCCCTCGTACTGTATTTATTTTTATTTTAAATTTCCTTGTCCAATTTGTATTTCAGACAGGCTTTGTGATGATTGTATAAATTCTTAGAAATTGCTCATGTACTAGTGACACCTGGTTCTGGGATGTGTTGGGATATAATTGCTAAAATGGAATATTCAAACTATTATTTTACTTAACTAAATTTTACTTAGTTAACATGAAATATAGAGAAAGGAAATGATTTTTTTCATAAATGTTAAATATGAATTTATTTCGACTAATTAATGATTGGCTTGCCTGACAATGGTGTCCGGCGCCATCACGACCTTAGGGATTTTGGGTCGTGACGGTGCTGGGGTAATTGGGTAGTGTATAGGTCCGAAATTGGGTTTTTAGGGGCTATGTTTTAAATACCCAATTTAATAAATAAATAATTTATAAAAAATAATTAATAAATAGTAAAAATATCACTTGTATATGAAAATGATTTAAAATAATTACTTAACATTATAAAAATATAAAAAGTCATTTTCTCGTATAGATAATGTAATTATGAATATATATGGGCTATTATTCCAAAATATGCAAATTTAGCCGAAGGAAGCAAAAAAACAATTATAATAAATATATTAAAATATTTAAAGCTTAATACAGATATAGATGATGAAATTAAATGATAAATCATCATAAAATTTATTTGAGATGCGATTAATAATTACTTATATAATAAGATGCAGGAATAAATTAATTAAAAGCTTTTTTAAAAATTATGGAAAAATACTCGATGATGCTCATGCACTATTTTGAAGGTATATATGTATTTTTGAGAAATATGAGAAAAATGGGTATTAACACTTCCAAATTAATCATTTTCGCAAAGTTTTGAAGTTGACGTGGCCTAAACGTTCATGCCATAAGTTATTTGACTCAAGCAAGTAAGAAGAAGCTGAAATTTTATTCATATCAATGGCAATTACATTGAGTTTGAAAAGGCCCTCCATAAGGTAGCCATTTTCGACATACATTCCATTCTTACTAACTAAAACCTTGTCGGAAACAAAAACACACTTAAATCCATTCTTGACTAGAAGTGATGTCGAGACTAAATTCTTCTACGTTTCAGGAACATGAAGGACATCATTTAGATTCACAAAGGGAATGAACTTGTTGTCACTCTGTATTCAAAACCAGTTAATCAATAAATGTTAGTTTAAGGAAAAAACAACACAGAAGAAAAATTTCGAGCCCACAAGTTTCTTATATTTTCTTAAGGAATTTAATCCCCTCACAATGCCCAAGGTTGCGGATTAATTCCTCCCAGGATAGAACGGAATAACTATTATGTGATAATGGCACTTCAAATAAAAGAATTTTGGCAAACTCAAATGGCGGAGCAAATCACACAAAATGCTTACGTTTTGCTTTTGAAAAACCAATGCAGTATGCAGAAAATTGAGGGGAGAGATTTCAGATTTTTCAGTGGTGGAAAATGAGGCTAAGCCTCTCCATTTATTGGTTGGAGTGAACGATCACTCTTCCTATAAATGGAAGGATTTAAATTCTTATTTAACACACCAATCTCAGAGAGAAATATATCTAAGAGCATACAGAGCAGTGTGAGGTATTCACAAGCAGTGTAGTTGGTGAGGGAAAATAGAGAGTGTGGGCGATATTGTAGTGATGTGGGAATATCAAAAGAGAGTTATTTCTTTTGAGTGTGTAGTGGTCCCCGGAGTACTTTACTCGGGACTACAGAGTTTAAAATTCCTCATTATAGTGAATTACTTTTCTGCTCTCGGGCCCGTGGTTTTTCCCTTATTCAGCCACATAAAATTTTTGGTGTCGTTATCACTCTTTTATTCTTGTTAATTACCGTATCTCGGTGCTACATTATTATTCCGCTTTTAGTACCGTGATATTATTTATATGGGGGTTTATTCCCAACAACTGGTATCAGAGCACATGTTGTGCTCGTTCACATAAATACTATTCACTGTCGGTAGTACTATAGTACTAGACACGGCGAAAAACAAAAATGTCCATAGTAAACTACGAGGTAGAAAAATTTAATGGAGATAGAGGTTTCTCAACATGGCAAAGAAGGATGAGGGATCTGCTCATCCAACAAGGTTTACACAAAGTACTAGATGTTGATGCCAAAAAGCCTGATATCATGAAAGCTGAGGATTGGGCTGACTTGGATGAAAGGGATGCTAGTGCAATCAGGTTGCACTTATCAGATGATGTGTTAAATAACATCATTGATGAAGACACCGCATGTGGAATTTGGAAAAGGTTGGAAAACCTGTACATGTCAAAAATGCTGACAAATAAATTGTACCTGAAGAAGCAGCTATACGCCATACGCATGGGTAAAGGTACGAATTTTTTGTCACATTTAAATGTGTTTAACTGACTAATCACATAGCTCGCCAATCTCGGAGTGAAAATCGAGGAAGAAGATAAATACATCTTGCTATTGAACTCGTTGACATCTTCATACTGTCACGACACAAAATCCATAAGGTCGTGATAGCGCCGGACATCAGTGTCAGGCAAGCCAATCATTAATTAAATGAAATAATTTCCTGTTTTAGCACTTATGAAAAACATTACCTTTCACTTTATTACATAATAACTAAATAAAAATATGTTCAGTAAATACAATGGTTTAAATATTCCATTTCAGCAAAATATATCCCAACACATCCCAGAACTCGGTGTCACAAGTACATGAGCAATTTCTAAGAATTTTACAATTTCTACAAAGCTTGTCCGAAATACAAGTGGACAAGGAATTTAAAATAATGTAATACAGTATGAAGGAGACTCTGTCAGCTGCGGATCGCATCCGGATGATGCAGCTCGCCTAAGTCTCCAAATACGCCACATCGCTATGAAAGTACCTGTGCAATAAAAATGCACAGCAAGTGTAGCATGAGTACAAAAACAACGTGTACTCAGTAAGTCGCGCGCCTAACCTCAGAGAGGTAGTGACGAGAGGTCGAATTAGACACTTGCTAGAGGTCAATTTAGTATATTCGGGTTCACTAAGCATAATTATCATAGGCGAATAAATAATATCAATTCCTTCTATATTTAACACTTTAAATCTTCGTCATATTAATAACATTTAATCAACATGGGTGATTTAATCAAATAACAAATAATCAACCGGAAGGAACAACTTCTTCCAAAAATCTTTAATAACTTTAAATCTCTGTCATTTCAGTTGACAACTTAAAATTCCAGGCCAGTAATCAGACAAAAATCACAACAATACGCAGTTAATATCATACACAAGCAATGCCGAGGGTCGAACAACGCGGACCAACAATAATAAACTGTGCACGTCGAAGGGTCGAACGTCTCGAACCCTAGATGCATCTACTGTTCCCCGCTCGCGAATCGATCATGCAGCGCAGTCAACATAAAAATAATAAGTCTAGCCTGCTCGCGAATCATACATGCGACTCAGCTGCTCATATGTACACATATTCACATAATAAATCCGTATTTTTATCAAGAAAGCAGTTTCTCAGGAAAGTGGTAAAATTCTTCTTAAAGCAACATGAAATATAGCTTTTAAATCTTGTTTTGAAACTCATTTGCCAAGTTTAATAATATTCCATAATATCACCCTATCAGGTATATAATTATCCACGGAGGAATCAATTCTCTTTCTAGATGATTAAGAAAATGAACTCTAGTCTTCTTTATATATTCAATTATGATTTCGATTATATTAGCAGTCTAATATTACAGGCATGATCACAAGTACAACACGTAAGGCATGCTAGTGGGCCCTAGACTACCCGGACATGGCATAATAGTAGCTACGCACGGACTACCGTCACCTCGTGCGTACGTAGCCCCCGAAGATAATAGAACATACTTAATTAGTTCACCTAGGGGGACAATTCCCCCTCACAAAGTTAGAAAAGAGACTTACCTCGCTCTGAAATTCCATAACCGGCTTCGAAGCCCTTCCGACGACTCCAACGGACGCACAACACCCCAAAACTATCCAAATGACGGCAAACCAATGAAAATATACTCTACTATTTGCAACAATTCAAAATTATATAATTTCCCAACCCCGCTCAGTGAATTGACTAAAATGCACCCGGGCCACGTGTCCGGAATCCGAAATTTCTCGAAGATATATTCTACCCATAGCTTTATTAGTTAAAATATACAATTTACTCTAAATTCCATGATCAAATTCGTGGTAGAAATCCAAAATACCATTTCTAGGTTTTCTTCAATATTTTCCAAAAATTTTCACGATATTAATGTATAATTCCATGCAATAACCTTGTATTAAACTTAGAAACATGAAGGAATTACTTACCTTGTGATGCTTGACGAAAACCCACTCTTGAAGCTCCTCAAAATCGTCCAAACCAAAAGAAAATGGAAGGAAATGACCAACAAATCTCGGTTTTAAAACATTCTGCCCAGGCCATTTTTTTCACCTGCGATCCAACTCTCGCACCTGCGATTCCACAGGTGCGATCAAACCTCCGCACCTGCGTCTTTCCTCAGCTCAAGCCAACTTCGCACCTGCGCCCCATAGCCCGCATCTACGACTTCGCAGGTGCGAAAATATCATCGCACCTGCGCTCCCAGCCAGACCACCACTTCTTCGCACCTGCGGCGCCATAGCCGCACCTGCGGCCAAAGGCTCGCAGGTGCGGTCACACCAGATGACAACAATTTCAACTCCTCTTCTAACTTCAAATATTGATCTGTTAACCACCTAGAATCCACCCGAGGCCCCAGGTACCCCGTCCAATTATAACAACCTATTCCAAAACATAATGCGGACTTGCTCGAGGCCTCAAATCAAATCAAACAACATCGAAAAAATGAATCGCACCCAAATCTCAACTTTTTGAACTTAGAAATTTCCAACTTCTACATTCGATGCCGAAACCTATCAAATCACGTCCGATTGACCTCAAATTTTGCACAAAAGTCATATTCGATATTACGGACATGTTCCAACTTCCGGAATCACATTCCGACCCCGATATCAAAATTTCCACTCACGGTCGTATTTCTCAAAAACCTTCAAATTTTTATCTTTAGCCAAATGACTCCAAAATAACCTACAGACATCCGAATTCACTTCCATTCGTGCTCCCAACTCCAGAATCACCTTACGGAGCTATTCCCATGCTCGGAATCCTAAACGGACATCAATAACACTGAAATGACTTAAAGCCCAAATTTATGAAATTCTTCTAAAATGCTATCTTCCATAATATGAATCGAAACACTCTCGGGTTATCCAAATCCTGATCCGGACATACGCCCAAGTCTGTAATCATCATACGAACCTGCAGGAACCTTCAAATCCTGATTCGTAGGTCGTTTACTAAAGATTCCAATCTTAGTCAATTTCTCCAACTTAAGGCTTCTGGAATGGGAATTTTCATTCCAAACCAACTCTAAACTTTTCGAAATTCAATTCCGACCGCACCTTCAAGTCATAATACCTGAAATAGAGCTGCTCACGACTTCAAACCGCTGAACGACGCGCTAGAGCTCAAAACGACCGGTCGGGTTGTTACATTCTCCCCCACTTAAACAGACATTCATCCTCGAACGTGCCAAGAACTGCTCTAGAGTTATCTGAAATCACTGTTTAACACCCCGAGTACCTGCCCGTGCTACCACAACCCAGTTGAGTACATTATCTTGAGAAAATATGAATATATCTTGTTTTCTCCATATAATAAGCTCCGAACCTAGTTCCAACACCTGAAATTCCTCTGCCAGGCCTAGTTCCAATATATAAACACCGTATCAACTACCACACGATATACCAGAACATGACTGCATACCTTTGCTGAATTAGCAACATGCACCGCAAAATTCATCATCTAACCACAATGACGTTCCCTGAACCTTAATAGCCAAAATTCCACGAATCTGATGCTCCCAATGCACCTCATGATATATATACATACATCCTGCTATAATGCTGACGATACCACCACAACGGAGGAGATGTGTAGAAATTCATACCCAACTGCAGAGTTAACAAATCATTGAATATCTCATCTTGACTAGAATCATCACCTCATTATGAACCGAATAATGGTATTTGTTCTTTAATATACACTTCACATAACCTTATCACACTGATACCTGATTTGATAATCTCGTCTCACCCAGTATGAACTGCTCAGACAACAAATCACCCCAAACATGACCAACAGTCTCACATGATACCACATCGCGCCAATAGGCCACAACTCGAACACGATACATAAGGAATGACTCAGGAAGGGACTACTCAACTCACACAACTAATACGAACTTTCCTCAGAAAATAGTAAGTAAATCATAAGAAAAAAAATATAGGAACCTCACTCATCATCATACTGTTGCGGCGTGCAACCCGATCCAAATAACATACCCGTGGCGACATGCCACCTGATCCACACATAAAATTTACATAAGAAGATATATACGGAGCTGATTTGCTAACTATTACAAATTATTGAGTATCGATCATAAGCACGCTAAGTGCATAATACCATATTGGGGAGACTGATAAAGCCGTATGCTACAAAACTCAAGCACAACTGAGGTGCGATATATATATATATATATATACACACACACACACTCTGGATCTCAAGAGCTATCTTGCTCACGTAACATCCCCAATATGCGAGACCTCAACACATAGGAAATTATCAAGTCGTTTCACAACTCACACGGCACAGTCATAATATCACATGAATTTGACGAAGACAGAACAACATCTGCTGTTCTAATACCTTTCCATGAAAAAGCGCTCTACTGAAATGAACATGCCTGGCTCATACAGAGCCCATAATCATATTTAAATCCATCCACAAACATCGAGTCTACCTTGCTCACACCAAACTAAGCTAATAGCTTTACCTGGGTCCGTAATAACCCACTTCCTCTCATAATACACGAGAACCACCATCATCACCGGGACAAACACCCCATAATCCACAATCAATTGAACTGAACGCCTTCCATGCATAAATTCTCAAATAAGCAATATTGTACTTCTTTATACTCAGTCCAAATCTTCAATCCATTAAGTGACTACATGTCACACTTATACAATCTTCTCGTGGTTACGCTCTCACGGCCTTCCACACCAGGCAACAAGTCTGCACATCTATACCACCGACCACACTAATGTTGCAAAGAAAATCAAGAACCCATAACTAGGATGCAAAGCCTCTTTCACCAAACATCAATCTCAGGTGACACTGAAGACAACACCAGCTTACTCTAAACATTCAAATCCCTTATTCTTGCTCATCCGATCTCATGACATCCTTGCTAACACTGAACCACAATCTCGATTCTTTCTCCCAGTTACATAATGCTTACCGCACCTAACATGCCAATATGAGGTAGCACAAGAATTCCATCATAACTTCTAAACCACAAGTAGGGCGAACACTTCATCATATAGAGACCTTTTACTTAACTCAATTCAAGAGTACCATCTCAACACACGAGTGAATTCTCACAATCATCCAACATGTAAATCCTTAAGTAGTAGTCTATACCACCATAACCCTTCCGGGATCCGCCTACACCCGACCGGCCATATCACTCAAATGCTCCCACATGAAATCCATTACAACGGCTGACGAGCCCCGCACACACCTGCACAAACCACACGCATAACTTAATCACATCGAAGGAACTGATCACTGCCGTGAATGTGCCATTTTAACCATGGCTAATCAATCGATATTCTTTTAATCATCTTCAATTGCCTCAGGAATAATAGCAACTTCCTTCAACTCATAGCAAACTCAACCCTCACTCATCCCGAGTGACCTTGATTCACGAGACTATATAGCCTAAATCCCGCAACCCGTCTCATACCCTCCTGATAATCTTTCTACAATCCAGAGTTTATTTCTCTCACTCCTCCAATACTATCCTGCATGCTGAGACATGTCATAGAACCCCAACCATTTTCCTTTTCTCAGGAAATTACGCTGCATAAGCTCAATCCTCGATCATACTGCTGCCTGAAACCCTTAAATGCCGCATTTTTAACTTTGAATTCACTAGGACCGCTATTGAGAGTCACCCACTCTGACTGGTCCCGAATACAATCAACTCCAAGGCTCTCCTAGCACATGAACACCTTTTTCAATGAAACACGTGACCGAGTCACTATCCTTACAACTCGCTTATGCCTTAAGTAAATTCTGAATCTTCCAAAGCCTAACCCCGGTTAGACAGGGCCAACTTTTGCACACATTCATCAAATCCCACGACACCATTTTACTCCTTTCTCTTAGTTGTGATAACTTGCCGACACACTGACAATCCGCAACCCCATGAGAAGACAATCATACAACCCAACTGCAGATGGTGGGGCTCCCCCACTTAGCTCGAAGCTACTCCTTGCACCACTCTATACCCTGCCGAGATCCTTTCCCTTTGTTAACATAATCTTGCTCAACCAATCCGTCCAACTCTTCCAAATTCTCTTGTTAGCACTCCCTAAATAGTCAAATTCTCTAGCATCATTCACACATTCTGCCTCCTACCGAATAGCCACTAGAATCCCTCGCAGAAACTTGCCAACCATACCACCGCTAACCTATTCACAGGAGATAATACACCTGTGGAAATCCCCCGTGGACACCTTCCAACGATGTTGAAATGCACGCTTCTCTGCGATATCAATGCCCCATCCTACGCCCTGCTTCATTTACCAACTTTACTAGTCCGTCCGCTCCTCATGGACATCCTTTAAATGCGCGACAATATCTTCAAATTCCAAGCTATGCTGCCGCTCCCCCACTTTGCGACTGCTCGACTTTCGCTTCTTACACCTGGCCTCCTAGAAATGGAACCACCGCCTAGCCTCAATTCAGGATCATTCTCTGTAGCTCTTAAACCATAAGATCACCACGACTTCAAACTCTACGAAGATCATCTTTCTCTAGCTGCCTTCATTATTAACACTTATCCAGTACTGAACCACCGCACCTCACGGTCTATGCCAACCGCATTCTTCAATACTTCTTCTCAATACTCTGACCCTACGCAACCAAAGAAACCATAGCACCGAAAAACTTAACACATTACATTCGATCAATGACGACGACTTCACGTCACAGGTGAATATCCCACCTTACTTGAAAAGACCAAGTCTTACTACTTTATCAATCCAAAACCTGACCACCTATAGTCCAAATGCCTATCCTCTGCCGGAACTAAAATACTAAAATCTCGAAATGACACTCTGAGAAGACCTCCCTTTGAACCATTCATCACCCCCAAGATACGGGAAATCATTCTATCATTGTATCGACATCGCGCGATAACTAATCGCAAGCATCATCACAACTTGAGCATAGCCTTAAGGCTCTTAGAAAAACCGCTACTAAGCTGAAACAACATATTATTATTTTGCAGGGCCATAACAACAACCCCAACCAATTACACATGGAAACATCTCGAATTACATCTGTAAAACCATTTCAATTCCTCAAATTTCTTATTCATAGCAAGCGCTTCGCGACGCGTAAGATTGAGCAGGAATAAACATAGGCATAAGCCTCAAAGGAATCGAATCGCACGATGAGGAATCAAGAAGGGAAGTACTCCTAACAGCCCTGTAGCCTCTCGAAGATAAGTACAGATGTCTCCGTACCGATCCACAAGACTCTACTAGACTTGATCATGACTCGTGAGACCTAAGAGAGCCTAGTGCTCTGATACCATGTTGTCACGACCCAAAATCCATAAGGTCGTGATGGCGCCGGACATCATTTTCAGGAAAGACAATCATTAATTAATTAAAATAATTTCATGTTTTAGCATTTATGAAAAACATTACCTTTCACTTTATTACATAGTAACTAAATAAAAATTCGTTAAGTAAATACTATGGTTTAAATATTCCATTTCAGACAAATATATCCCAACACATCCCAGAACCCGGTGTCACAAGTACATGAGCAATTTCTAAGAATTTTACAATTTCTATAAAGCTTGTCCGAAATACAAGTGGACAAGGAATTTAAAATAATGTAATACAGTATGAAGGAGACTCTGTCAGCTGCGGATCGCCTCCGGATGATGCAGCTCGCCTAAGTCTCCAAATCCGCCACATCGCTATGAAAGTACCTGTGCAATAAAAATGCACAACAAGTGTAGCATGAGTACAAAAACAACGTGTACTCAGTAAGTTGCCCGCCTAACCTCAGAGAGGTAGTGACGAGAGGTCGAACTAGACACTTGCTAGAGGTCAATTTAGTATATTGGAGTGTGACACTAAGCATGATTATCATAGGCAATTTATTAAAATCAGGAATAAATAATATCAATTCCTTCCACATTTAACACTTTAAATCTTCGTCATACTAATAACATTTAATCAACATGGGTGATTTAATCAAATAACAAATAATCAACCGGAAGGAACAACTTCTTCCAAAAATCTTTAATAACTTTAAATCTCTGTCATTTCAGTTGACAACTTAAAATTCCAAGCCAGTAATCAGACAAAAATCACAGCAAATACGCAGTTAATATCATGCACAAGCAATACCGAGGGTCGAACGGTGCGGACCAACAATAATAAACTGTGCGCTGCCGAAGGGTCGAATGGCTCGAACCATAGATGCATTTATTTTTCCCCGCTCGCGAATCGATCATGCGACACGGTCAACATAAAAAAATTAGGGCTAGCCTGCTCGCGAATAATACCTGCAACTCAGCTGCTCATATGTACACCTATTCACATAATAAATCTGCATTTTTATCAAGAAAGCAGTTTCTCAGGAAAGTGGTAAAATGCTTCTTAAAGGAACATGAAATATAGCTTTTAAATCTTGTTTTGAAACTCATTTGCCAAGTTTAATAATATTCCATAATATAACCCAATCAGGTATATAATTATCCACAGAGGAATCAATTCTCTTTCTAGATGATTAAGAAAATGAACTATAGTCTTCTTTAGATATTCAATTACGATTTCGATTATATTAGCAGTCTAATATTACAGGCAGGATCACAGGTACAACACGTAAGGCATGCTAGTGGGTCCTAGACTACCCGGACATGGCATAATAGTAGCTACTCACGGACTCCCGTCACCTCGTGCGTACGTATCCCCCGAAGATAATAGCACATACTTAATTAGTTCACCTAGGGGAACAATTCCCCTCACAAAGTTAGAAAGGAGACTTACCTCGCTCCGAAATTTCATAACCGGCTTCCAAGCCCTTCCGACGACTCCAAGGGACGCAGAACGCCCCAAAACTATCCAAATAACGGCAAGCCAATGAAAATATACTCTACTATTTGCAAAAATTCCAAATTATATAATTTCCTAACCCCGCTCAGTGAATTGACCAAAATACCCCCGGGCCCATGTGCCCGGAATCCGAAATTTCTCGAAGATATATTCTCCCCATAGCTTTATTAGTTCAAATATACAATTTACTCTAAATTCCATGCTCAAATTTGTGGTAGAAATCCAAAATACCATTTCTAGGTTTTCTTCAATATTTTCCAAAATTTTCCACGATTTTCATGTATAATACCATGCAATAACCTTGTATTTAACTTAGAAACATGAAGGAATTACTTACCTTGTGATGCTTGACGAAAACCCACTCTTGAAGCTCCTCAAAATCGTCCAAACAAAAGAAAATGGAAGGAAATGACCAAGAATGTCGGTTTTAAAACATTCTTCCCAGGTTATATTTCGCACATGCGATCCAACTTTTGCACTTACGATTCCGCAAGTGCGACCAAACCTCTGCACCTGCGACTTTCCTCATCTCAAGCCAACTTCGCACCTGCGCCCCATAGCCCGCATATGCGACTTCGCAGGTGCGGAAATATCATCGCACCTGCGCTCCCAGCTAGACCACCACTTCTTCGCACCTGCGGCCAAAGCCTCGCAAGTGCGGTCACACTAGATGACAGCAATTCCAACTCTTCTTCTAACTTCAAATATTAATTCGTTAACCACGCGGAATCCACCCGAGGCCCCCGGGACCCCGTCCAATTATACCAACATGTTCCAAAACATAATGTGGACTTGCTCGAGGCCTCAAATCACATCAAACAACATCGAAACCACGAATCGCACCCAAATCCCAACTTTATGAACTTAGAAATTTCCAACTTCTACATTCGATGCCAAAACTTATCAAATCACGTCTGATTGACCTCAAATTTTGCACACAAGTCATATTCGACATTACAGACCTGTTCCAACTTTCGGAATCGCATTCTGACCCCGATATCAAAATTTCCACTCCCGGTCGGATTTCTCAAAAACCTTCAAATTTCTATCTTTAGCCAAATGACTTCAAAATAACCTACAGACATCCGAATTCACTTCTGATCGCGCTCCCAACTCCATAATCACCATACGGAGCTATTTCCATGCTCGGAATCCTAAACGAACATCAATAACACTGAAATGCCTTACAACCCAAATTTATGAAATTCTTCTAAAATGCTATCTTCCATAATATGCATCGAAACACTCCCGGGTTATCCAAAGCCCGATCCGGACATACTCCCAAGTCCGAAATCATCATACGAACCTGCAGGAACCTTCAAATCCTAATTTGGAGGTCGTTTACTCAAAATTCCAATCATAGTCAATTTCTCCAACTTAAGGCTTCTGGAATGGGAATTTTCTTTCCAAACCAACTCTAATCTTTCCGAAATTCAATTCCGACCGCACCTACATGTCATAATACCTGAAATGGAGCTGCTCATGACTTCTAACCGCTGAACGACGCGCTAGAGCTCAAAACAACCGATCGGGTCGTTACACATACGATGATTTGCCAACAATCATCCTACACGGTAAGACTACCATTGAGTTGAAAGATGTCACATCGACTCTTCTACTCAATGAGAAGATGAGAAAGAAGCCTGAAAATCAAGGACATGCTCTTATCACAAAAGGCAGAGGTAGGAGTTATTAAAGGATTTTGAGCAACTATTGTAGATCCGGAGCTCGTGTGAAGTCTAAGAACCGATCCAAATCAAGAGCTAGAAATTGCTACAATTGTGATCAACCAGGTCACTTCAAAAGATATTGTCCAAATCCGAGGAAGGGAAAAGGTGAAACTAGTGGCCAGAAGAATGACGACAACACAGCCGCCATGGTGCAAAACAATGATAATGTTGTCCTCTTTATAAATGAGGAAGAGGAAGATGAATGCATGCACTTATCAGGTCTAGAGTCGGAATGGGTGGTTGATACATCAGCATCTTACCATGCCACAGCGGTAAGAGATCTTTTTTGCAGATATGTAGAAGGTGATTTCGGAACTATGGGAATGGGTAACACAAGTTACTCAAAGATTGCTAGGATTTGTGAAATTTGTATCAAGACAAATGTTGGATGCACATTGGTTCCAAAGTATGTGCCACATGTACCTGATTTGCGGATGAACCTGATCTCGGGAATAGCTTTAGACCGAGATGGATACGAGAACTATTTTGCAAATCAAAAGTGGAGACTCACCAAAGGATCATTGATGATTTCAAAGGGAGTTGCTCGTGGCACGTTGTACAAGACAAATGCAGAAATATGCCAAGGTGAATTGAATGCGGCACAAGATGAGATTTCTGTAGATTTGTGGCACAAAAAGATGGGTCATATGAGCGAGAAGGGATTGCAGATTCTTTCCAGAAAACCACTCATTTCTTGTGCCAAAGGTACAACGGTAAAACCTTGTTACTACTGTTTATTTGGTAAGCAGCATAGAGTCTCATTTCAGGCATCATCTGAAAGAAAATTGAATATACTTGATTTGGTATATTTTGATGTTTGTGGTCCAATGGAAATTGAATCGATGGGCGCTAACAAATATTTTGTTACTTTTATTGATGATGCTTCACGAAAATTATGTGTTTATATTTTGAAAAACAAAGATCAGGTGTTTCAAGTTTTCCAGAAGTTTCATGCTATGGTGGAAAGGGAGACACACCAAAAGCTAAAGCGTCTTCGAAGTGACAATGGAGGTGAGTACACTTCAAGGGAATTTGAAGAGTACTGTTCCAGCCATGGGATCAGACATGAAAAGACAGTTCCTGGAACCACACAACACAATGGCGTCGCTGAAAGGATGAACCGCACCATTGTGGAGAAGGTTAGAAGCATGCTTAGAATGGCTAAACAACCTAAATCATTCTAGGGTGAAGAATTTCAGACAACCTGTTACCTGATCAATAGGAGTCCATCAGTTCCGTTGACGTTTGACATCCTAGAGAGATTTTGGACAAACAAGGAGGTGTCCTACTCGCATGTGAAGGTGTTCAGTTGCAGAGCTTTTGCGCATGTACCAAAGGAACAGAGAACAAAGCTAGATGATAAATATGTTCCCTATATATTCATCGTATACGGAGATGAAGAGTTCAAATACAGATTGTGGGATCCTGTAAAGAAGAAGGTCATCAAAAGCAAAGATATAGTCTTCCGAGAAGTAAAGTTGGAACTGTTGATGATATGTCAGAGAAGGATAAGAATGGTATAATTCCTAACCTTGTTACCATTCCTTCTTCTTATAACTATCCCACAAGTGTAGAAAGTATGAACGACAAGGTTGCCGACCAAGGGGAGAAACCTGGTGAGGTTATTGAGCAAGGGGAGCAACTTGATGATGATATCGAGCAAGCAGAGTATCCATTCAAGAAGAAGAACAACCTCAACCTCTAAAAAGATCAAAGAGGACAAGGGTAGAGTCATACAGGTAACCTTCCATAGAATAGGTCCTCATCAGTGATGAAGGGGAGCCCGAAAGTCTTAAGTAAGTGTTGTCTCATCCAGAAAAGAACAAGTGGATAAAATCCATGAAAGAAGAGATGGAATCTCTACAGAAAAATGGCACGTATAAGCTGTGTGAACTTCCAAATGGTAAAAGACCACTCAAATGCAAATAAATCTTTAAACTCAAGAAAGATGGAAATGGAAAGTTGGTCAGATACAAAGCTCGATTGGTGGTTAAAGGCTTCGAACAAAAGAAAGGTATTGATTTTGACAAAATTTTCTCACCTGTTGCCAAAATGACTTCTATTCGAACAATTTTAAGCTTAGAAGCTAGCCTAGATCTTGAAGTGGAGCATTTGGATGTGAAGGCTGCATTTCTTCATGGAGATTAGAAGAGTAGATTTATATGGAGCAGCCAGAAGGATTTGAAGTAGCTGGAAAGAAACACATGGTGTGCAAATTGAATAAGAGTCTTTATGGATTGAAGCAAGCACCAAGGCAATGGTACACGAAGTTTGACTCATTCATGAAAAGTCAAACTTACAAAAAGACATATTCTGATCCATGTGTATACTTCAAAAGATTTTCTGACAGCAACTTTATTATTTTGTTGTTGTATGTGGATGGCATGTTAATTGTAGGAAAAGACAAGGAGCAGATCGCAAAGTTGAAGGGAGATTTTTCCAAGTCATTTGATATGAAAAACTTGGGCCCATCACAAAAAATTCTGGGAATGAATATTGTTCGAGAGAGAACAAGCAGAAAGTTGTGGTTGTCTTAAGAAAATTACATTGAACGTGTACTGGAATACTTCAACATGAAGAATGCTAAGCCAGTCAGCACACCTCTTTCTAGTCATCTGAAGTTAAGCAAGAAGATGTGTCCTACAACAATGGAGGAGAAAGAGAGCATGACCAAAGTTTGTTATTCCTCTGTCGTCGAAAGTTTGATGTATTCAATGGTATGCACTAGACCAGATATTGCTCACGCAATTAGTGTTGTTAGAAGGTTTCTTGAAAATCCTGGAAAAGAACACTGGGAAGTAGTCAAGTGGATACTCAGGTACCCGAGAAGTACCACGGGAGATTGTTTGTGCTTTGGAGGATCTGATCCAATCTTGAAGGGCTATGCAGATTCTGATATGGCAGGTGACATTGATAATAGAAAATCCACTACTGGATATTTGTCTACATTTTCAGGGGGAGCTATATCATGGCAGTCGAGGTTGCAGAAGTATGTCACACTCTCTACAACTGAAGTGGAGTATTTGCCGCTACTGAAGCTGACAAGGAAATGATATGGTTGAAACGATTCCTTCAAGAACTTGGATTTCATCAGAAGGAGTATGTCGTTTATTGTGACAGTCAAAGTGCAATAGATATTAGAAAGAACTCCATGTACCATGCAAGGACCAAACATATCTACGTGAGATATCACTGGATTCGAGAAATGCTAGAGAATGAATCTCTAAGAATTTTGAAGATTTCTACAAGTGAGAATCCTGCAGATTTGCTGACCAAGGTGGTACCAAGAGACAAGTTCGAGTTGTGCAAAGAACTTGTCGGCTTGCACTCAAGTTAGAAGTTCGGTGTCACCTCCTTCAAGAGAATGGGTCTGCAGGGGGAGATTTGTGGGGCCATCCCCATAAATGAAGAAAACACCAAATCTGATAGCAAATCTAGATTTGGAACAAAAGTAAATCAACAAGTTGGCAACCACAATTTGCAAACCAATCAATTTGATTGGTTGGAGTGGACGGTCACTCTTCCTATAAAAGGAAGGCTTCAGCTACTCATTTAACACACTAATCTCAAAGAGAAATATAACTGAGAGCATAGAGAGCAGTGTGAGCTATTCACAGGCGGTGTAGTATGGGAGGGAAAATAGAGAGTGTGAGCGATATTGTAGTCAGGTGGGAATCTCAAAAGAGGGTTATTTCTTTTTGAGTGTGTAGTGGTCCCTAGAGTACTTTACTCAGGACTACGGAGTGTAAAATTCCTCATTATAGTGAATTACTTTGCTCCTCTTGGGCCCGTGGATTTTTCCCTTATTCAGAAAGGTTTCCACGTAAAAATCTTGGTGTTGTTATCACTCTTTTATTCTTGTTAATTACTGTATCTTGCTGCTATGTTATAATTCCGCTTTTAGTACATGAATATTATTTACGTGGGGGTTTATTACCTAAATTAAGTGAACGTCGTCATCAACCTTTACATAGAAATCAGCATCCCATTTTGCAACTGCAGTGGTAAAGAAAGCTTTTGTCTTGATAACTCATGGTATCCTTCTATGTGATCCTGTGAAATAGCAAATATGAGATGAAAGTACAAGCAAAAATCAATCACATCAAATCGTAATTTACGCTTACTAGGCGAAGAATGTTTTATGCTGAGCATCTTCAAGATAGACGGCTCGATCAAAAATGCTATTGGATGTAGGTCTGTATAAAATAGCACAAGAATTGTTTCAGTCTACTGTAAACCTCAAACGCACAAAGTTCCTCACTGCAAGTTGATAGATAAAGAATATGCCCAAATTGTTCAATATGTCATTCCTTTCCCTTAAAGCTAATTACTAATGATCACTTCATAATTAGATGAAGCATAAGGTAAAATTCCAGAAAAAAGTGAGCAGTATAAGCGGACAATGTTCCCCTTTTCGTGCTCTAATCGGAGTAGCTGTTCACCTAATCCACATGGAATTTATAACTGAAAGGGGAGGAAAAAGAAAATGCAAAATCTAATACTATATACTATATGTTCTTTATATATAATACCTTGAGGCATCCAGGTTTCTCCAACGGAATCACGTCTTCTTCTCCCACTGAAGGCAGTGTTTATTCCAATTACCATAAATTATTATATATATGGAGTATCAATTTTACCTATTAAAATTGGTTAGTAGCATTAACAAAAGTGTACCAGAGCTAAAAGAAATGCTTGAGAAATCAAGATATTAAGATACACACATATACAAGAATGTGCATAAAATGTACTATATATGTGTGTGTATTAAATGATACATATATTATATATAAAGGTGATGATTATATTTTCTTGTGTTGTTCTAGAGTAGTATTTTGCTCTGAGAGAGTGTTGGACCTGGTACGTTCTTTTTGTTTTCCTCACAATCATCAGGAACAGAATTCTCTTGATTGTACAGCTTTGGATACGTGATCCCCCCATCTGATACACTATCAGGAGGAGCCCAAACTCTAGTTGCAACGAAACTGAATAACAAATTAACAAACAAAAAGCATGCATGCATGCAAGCAGTGGCGGAGCGATTCAAAAATCCAAAATGATATTATTCTCTTCTTATGTTAATTAAAGCGATATGTTCATATTTGTATAATTGGTTTTTACCCTAGGTAAGCAGTATATATTAGTATAACTTTGGGATTCAGAATGTGGCCCCACCACTGCATGCAAGTATCTAAACCAAGTTTCTTCAACAAATTCAATCAATTAATTATAAACTCAACCAAAAACGTTATCCATTAATAAAATGATTCCCATCTCCAGATTTTTTCTGGAAAATGTCAACTAAAAGAGTGAAAAGAAAAAGATTTTGTACCTCTTAGAGAAAAGCATGCCAAGAGCGAAGCTGAAGATAGATAACAATCCATTTTGGTGAAACTTTTCCTTTGCTTCGGTTTTTCATAGTTATTTCTCTACTCTTTTGAGGATTATAGTTTTACACAATTAGCCGGTCATATTAATTGTTTACTTTTTCTAGTCATATACATAGACTATACATTGATTATACATAATTATACACATTTAATATATAAATTATGCATATAATATACATTCGTTTGCTATTTTTAGTTTAAGTTGTAGGGTGGACGGCTATTTGGGTTAAATTTTCTATAGTGTTGTTGTAAGGTTGATTGTTAATGCTAGTGTACGACAATTGGCCAATATCATAAATTGAGAAGCCAAAGCCAAATATTTGGGATCCTTTGATTGTTTTTAGTCCAACATTGTGAGATTCTATATCTCTCTTTTTTCCAGAATTATTATGGGATAAACAACATTAAATCGTGATGTTAAATAAGGTCCTCCAAAAGATTTAAAATGCCCAAAGGATTCTAAATTTTTACATGTTTTCAGCATTTCATGTTAATCTTGAAGTGATGATATAATCAAGGTTATAGAACCACTTGTATTTATTTGCAATAATAAAGACACAAGTGGTAAACCAACAACAACAAAAATTTTATATACTAGAATAACAAAAAATAAAAAGTACATATACTAGAATGACCAAAGAAGTTTTGCCCAGCTTTTGACAATCGTTTGAAATACCAAAATCGATTTAATTCCATGCCTAAAGTTGCATGAAACTAATATTATTTTGCTTGACCTGAAAAAACGTACTAAGTTAGTGGTTGTCGTCTGTATTTTTCTTATGCCACCTAAAATAATGGGTTTTTTGGCCAATAGCAAACTTTGGCATAAGTGAGATTCTTTACGTCCCGGTTCTTACATTTTTGTAGAACTTCTGTAGGTTATCAAGAGAAAATTTAGGACTTATATATTTGATAGGCCGTTTAAGTTGAAGTTTCAATGATGACAATATTATCTTATGTTATATTTGCAGGACAAACAAAAAGGAAAGAATGGAGATACTCAGCAAGATTGCTACTGGATTCGAAATAGCAAGTAAGGAAAGAATGAAGATGTTGTTACTACATTAATGGACAATCAAGAGAATCAGATTGCCTCGTCCTCAATCAAGGGAACTCATATTGCCAATCATGTATTCTCAAATTAAGAAGATCGTCAGCAGTTACTGCGCTTGTGAATTAAGCTCTCCAGGCGTAAACGACTCCTTAAATCAAGCTGTGACAAGAAAGGTCATAATTGAATCTGGGTTCTTCAAAGTGCAAGATTCGAAGAGGCACCCCTTGGGTCAAATCCCTTAATTAATGATCTTGTGCCTCTGATTTCGCTGAAGACTCAACTGCTCTTTCTCTCCTATAAGAAGGCTGATCCTTCAAGAAGAAGATTGCGCAACTACACATAATGTATTCTAAGTCTGTCTACTTCTTAGTTCAAACACTGTAATCCTTAATTATCAGTGTCTCAAAAGATAGGGAGATCTAGAACACAAAAGAGAGTTGTGTCAACTATTTTGAACTCAAATGTTGATATTGTTCGTTGGTGGTGAACGTGATAAAACCATCTGTATTGTAACTTTGTTCAAAGATCTTAAGGGAACCCTTGTGAACCAAGGGAAACTGGATGTAAGTACCACAACGATACCGAACCAGTATAAATCGCTATGTGTTATTTACTTTTCATTACTGCTTACTTTCATTCTGTTCTGTGGTCAGTCAACTAATACTTGTGTTAGTCAACTAAATTTTAAATAGTCAACAATTCACCCCCTCCTCTTGTACTTTCAATTGGTACCAGAGCAACGCTCACAATATTTGCTTAACCGCTAGTGAGGAAAAGATTATGGGATCCAATACTGTTGTCGGTGCTCTCTTTCAAGAAGGAACCTCTCAGGTTCGATCCCCTTACTGTAATGGTCAGCATTTCTCTCACTGGAAAGTTTGCATGGAAACATATAATATGACATATGACATCAAAGTATGACGTGTGATAAAAAAAGGGAAACCTTCCTATTCCTCCCAAGACGGATGCAAATGGTCAAGTCATCACATCCACTGATCCTCTGGATTTGGATGATTACACTGATGAACAAGCTGTTGTTATCACTATTAATGCAAAAGCAAAAAATCTACTGTGCAATGCTATCAATGGAGAAGAATATGAAAAGATATCTAGTTGTGAGACTGCAAAATAAATGTGGGATAAACTGGATGTCACTTACGAAGGAACCAACAAAGTGAAAGAGACTAGAATAAACCTCTTGGTTCGGGACTATGAGTTATTTCAAATGAAGGATTGTGAATCTGTAGAAGAAATATTTTCCAGGTTCAGAAAAATTATTGGAGATCTCAAATAATTTGGAAGACCTATTAAAAGTGGCGAACATGTTAGAAAGATCCTCATAAGCTTACCTACAATTTGGCAACCAAAGGTCATTGCTTTGGAATGTCAGAAATCTTGATGATGAGCTCAGAAGTGATCTAATCGCTTTTGAGAAAACTCATCTTGATAGACAAATTCAAGAGAAGAAGAAATTGTTGCTTTCAAGGCAACTGTGGCTGAACCAGAAAATGATGAAGAAGAAGGAGGAGGAGGAGAACAAGATGAAAATATTGCAATGCGCTCTCAAGTAGTAACCAGCATGATGAGAATAAATAGAAATAACAGAAGAGGTAAGTCCAACTTCAGAAAAGGAAGGGTGAGCAATGAATCTGATAAAAATGATGGAAGATGTTACGAATGTGAAAAGTTCGGTCATATCCAAGATGACTGTCCGGAATTAAAGAATAAGCTTAGAAGAAACATGCAAAAGAAGAAAGCTTTTGGAGCATGGAGTGATGAGGAAGAATCTGATCACGAGGAAATTGCTAACATATGTTTCATGGCTCTAAGTGACAATGAAGAATTAGGGGAACTTGGGCTAATGGCAGACAACAACGATGAGGAAGACGACTCAAGAGAACCTCGTTCACAATTGGATGAAGAAACTAGTGAGGTACATACTCCTTTATGCCCTAATTGTTATTAACTTCAAGAATTTGTTGATATTGCTCTTGCATACATAGAAAGAGTAGTAAATGAGCTCAGAAAAGTCAAGAGAGAGAAAGAGAGAGAAAATAAGGACTGGGCCCTGAAACTAGAAGTGTGCGAAATTGAACGTGATATGCTTCAAGACGAAGTAAATGAACTCAATCTTAAATTGAATGGCTTTCAAAGGACCACTAGTCGCAGTCCAATCAAGTCAAATCAGACTGCTCATCACAAAAAGAAAATCGCTTGTTCCTTTGTGGTAAAAATGGCCATAACACTAACAATTGCAGGAAACAAATTAGAGCTGAAAGTGGTTCTGGTAACTCTAACAGCTCATCTTGCTCCTAATGTGGTAAAAGAGGTCATACCTCAAATCATTGCAGGTTGAAAAACAACAGGAGACGGGTCTGGAGACAAAAATCTTCAAATCAAACTATTACTCAGTAGTCTAACCATTCAGGACCCAAGCGGGCTTGGGTACCTAAAAATGAGTAATCTTGTCTTGCAGGAACACCACAAGAATAATAGAAAATGAAAATGGCATCTCGACAGTACGTGTTCCAAACATATGACATGTGACAAACAATTGTTCAAATCAGTCACCAAGCTAGATGAAGGAACAATTACATTTGCTGACAAATCCAAAGGAAATGTTGTTGGTGTTGGAAAAGTTCGTTTAAGTTCAACATGTGATGTAGATAAAGTCTATTTAGTTGATGAACTTGGCTATAATCTTCTCAGCATCAGTAAACTGTATGACAATGGTTATGAGGTTCGTTTTAAGAAACATGGCTGGTTTATAGAAGACGAATCAGGTAATATCATTCTCTCGGGTAATAGAGACAGAAAGGTCTATACTATCAAAAACTTAGAAAACTTTGGAGATCAAATTTGTCTTACTTCTATGATCGAAGATCCTTGGGTTTGGCATAGAAAACTTGTCCATGCAAGCATGTATACCTTTCAAAAACTTTCCAAACATGATCTTGTTATTGGTCTCCCTAAACTAGATTTTTCAAAAGATCATATTTGTGATGCAAGTCAACTAGGAAAACAAACTCGATCCTCTTTAAAAGTCCAAAATATTTTGTCTACCTCTAAACCTTTTCAATTGCTGCATATGGATTTATTTGGACCTACTAGAACGGCTAGTATAGGAGGTAATAAATATGCTTTTGTTATTGTAGATTATTTCTATATATTTACATGGTTTATGTTTCTTAGTCATAAAGATGATGCTCTAAAGAATTTTGAAGTTTTCTGTAAGAAGGTTCAAAGAGAAAAGGGATACTACATCTCCACCATCAGAAGTGATCATGGAGGAGAATTTGAAAGCAGAGCTTTTGAAAATTTAGGAAATGATCAAGGAATCTCTCATAATTTCTCATCACCAAGATCTCCTCAACAAGATGGAGTAGTAGCGCGTAAAAAATAGAACTTTGCAGGATATGGAAAGAACCATGATCGTGGAAAACTCTTTACCTCATCATTTCTGAGCAAAAGCTGTGAGTACAACATGTCACATCATTAACATATGTCTTATTCGTCCAATTCTCAAAAAGACTCCCTATGAACTGTGGAATGGTAAGAAACCAAACATCAGTTATTTCCACCCTTTTGGATGCAAATGCTTCATTCATAACAATGGAAAGGATAATTCGGGTAAGTTTGATCCAAAGAGTGATGAAGGTATATTTCTTAGGTACTCTCCCTCAAGTAGAGCATATAGAGTTTATAATAATAGAACTTTATGTATTGAAGAATATATTCATGTTGTTTTTGTTGATACTAACCCTCGCCCAAGGAATAAACATATTCCTGAAGATGAGAAAATATCTTGTGCTCCAAAGTCTGTTATTGTAAGTAAGAATCATCAAAATGAGTCAGCTAATCTACACACTCAACCAGCTAAAGTTCCTCCAGAAGATCTTGACCTACCCCAACCAGATCAGTTGACTATCAAAGAAAAGGTGTCTCCAGCAAATACTCCAAATGAATGGAAGAATGAACCAGGATATCCTCACAAATTCATTATCGGAGATCCACAGGACGGAATAACTACAAGGAGATTCCAAAAGAACAAATCTCATGTAGCTCTCATTTCTCAAATTGAGCCCAATAAAGTGGATGAAGCTCTGAAGGATCCTCATTGGATTAGTGCTATGAAAGAAGAATTAGATCAATTTGAAAGAAATAAAATATGGGAATTAGTTCCAAAGCCTCAAAATTCTTCTGTCGTCGGAACTAAGTGGGTTTTCAGAAACAAATTGAATAACTCTAGTCAAGTTGTTTAGAATAAAGCAAGACGGTGGCCCAAGGTTACTCTCAACAGGAAGGAATCGACTATGATGAAACCTTTGCACCTGTGGCAAGACTTGAATCCATCTGAATTCTACTTGCTTTCGTTGCTCATAAAGGATCCAAATTATTTCAATTGGATGTTAAAAGTGTGTTCCTAAATGTTTATATCTCTGAAGAAGTATAAGTGAAGAAACCTACTGGCTTTGCAAATGCCACTTTTCCAAACCATGTATACAAGCTAACTAAAGTCCTATACGGTCTCAAACAAGCTCCTTGAGCATGGTATGAAAGGTTAAGTTCTTTTCTTCTAAATCAAGGTTTCAATCGAGGTAATATCGATACAACCTTTTTTATTAAGCTATCCAATTCAGGTAATCTTATTACTCAAATTTATGTAGATGACATTATCTTTGGTATCCCTAACTCTGTTCTTTGTGAAGAATTTGCTCTTTCCATGAAAGGAGAATTTGAAATGAGCATGATGGGAGAACTGACCTTCTTCCTTGGACTTCAAATCAAGCAATCCCCTAAAGGGATTTTCATCAGCCAAACTAAGTATACCAAGGAGCTCATCAAAAAATTTGGGATTGGAAAATGCTAAGGCCATTGGCACCCCAATGAGTCCAACTACCGTGCTAGATGAAGATAATAATGGAAAAATAGTTGATGAAACCATGTATAGAGGGATGATTGGATCTCTACTTTATTTAACTGTCAGTCGACCAGATATATATATAGTGTATGTAAATGTTCTAGAATTAAGTCGGCTCCTAAGGAATCCCATCTTACTACTGTTAAACGCATTATTAGATATTTAATTGGTACTCTTGAGTTAGGACTATGGTATAATCACTCTAATAATTTCTCTCTGAGAGGCTTTTCAGATGCTGATTTTTCAGGAGAAAAGATTGATACGAAGAGTACCAGTGGGACATGTCAATTGCTAGGAAATGCATTAGTATCTTGGCACAACAAGAAATAAAATTTTGTTGCACTATCAACGACTGAGGCTTATGGCACAGCTTTTTCTATGAGTACATTCTAGGTGATGATGGATGGGTTAAGCGAGCCAAGGTTGAAAGTGCTCCAGCTCCTGTTAATGTCCAGACTGATCAACAAGCTTCTCAGTCGACTATCTCAGAATCTTCAACAAATTCAACACTACCTTGATGGAGTCAAGTTGCTGCTTGTGGAGATGAAACAATAGGTAGATAAGATTAGGGATGTCACTAAGGAGACATGTACATATGTGGCCAAGCTTCGGATAGACATAGGAGCACAAGGAGACAAGGAACCAGGTCTTTTCAACTCCATGAGTGAAAAGATGGACAAACTCGTCAAGGATGTTGAGAATTCCTATGACTCCTTCTGCACCAAAGTGATCAACACCCTCAAATACTTTCTGGGACGAATTTAATACCTCTGGTTGTGTTGTTATGACAAATAATTTTTTTTCTTATGTTTATTTTTGTTGGTGGTTCCTTTTAGACAATTTTTTTTGGTCTGTACTAATTAAGCCTCTGCTGAAGGGTCTAATACTCCAACCACCTTATTAGTATGTACATTATATTCTATCTTGCTCTATGTGTTTCTCTTTCCTTTTTGATTGGTGTCAAAGGGGGAGAAAATGTGAGTAAACAACTCAGGGGGAGATATGGGAACAACATAATCTCAGGGGAAGCAACAATTCAGGCGGAGCAACTCCTTAAAAGGGACGTATCTTAAATTACTTTGTTTACTCCTTCTTGATTGTCATCATCAAAAAGGGAGAGATTGATAGTTTAAGTTCAAGTTTCAATGATGACAATATTATCTTATGTTATATTTGCAGGACAAACAAAAAGGAAATAATTGAGATACTCAGCAAGATTGCTACTGGATTCGAAATAGCAAGTAAGGAAAGAATGAAGATGTTGTTACTACATTAATGGACAATCAAGAGAATCAGATTGCCTCGTCCTCAATCAAGGGAACTCATATTGCCAATCATGTATTCTCAAATTAAGAAGATCGTCAGCAGTTACTGCGCTCGTGAATTAAGCTCTACAGGCGTAGTTGACTCCTTAAATCAAGTTGTGACAAGGAAGGTCGCAATAGAATATTGGCTCTTCAAATAGCAAGATTCGAAGAGGCACCCCTTGAGTCAAATCTCTTAATCAAAGATTTTGTGCCTCTGATTTCGCTGAAGACTCAACGGCTCTTTTCTCTCCTATAAGAAGGCTGGTCCTTCAAGAAGAAGATTGTGCAACTACACACATTGTATTCTTAGTCTGTCTACTTCTTAGTTCAAACACTGTAATCCTTATTTATTAGTATCTCAAAAGATAGGGAGATCTAGAACACAAAAGAGAGTTGTGTAAACTATTTTGAACTCAAGTGTTGATATTGTTCATTGGTGGTGAACGCGATAAAACCATATGTATTGTAACTTTGTTCAAAGATCTTAAGGGAACCCTAGTGACCCAAGGGAAACTGGATGCAAGTATCACAACGATATCGAACCAGTATAAATCGTTGTGTGTTATTTACTTTTCTTTACTGCTTACTTTCATTCTGTTCTGTGGTCAGTCAACTAATATTTGTGTTAGTCAACTAAATTTTAAATAGTCAACAATTCACCCCTCTTGTACTTTCAATATTCATTAGTTTCTTTTGCTAATTTCAAATTGAATGTCTGGTAGACTATTTCTAGTAATGCGAAGTTCTATGGAAGTACTAAACATTATACTCCATTAGTTAAACAAAATTTCGTTTTTTTTGGGACCATTTGTTCTTGTAGAGCCAACCAAAAGATCCGTAAACGCACAAAATCAAGTACTAGACAATTTCTCTTACTAGCCCTTAAAAAGAAAAAAAATCTCTTTAATTATGCAATCATTGATTGCTTGATAACTTTTTCTTCTTCTTAATCATATTCAAAGTTTGCGTTTAGGTATTCCAAACACGATTACAGCAAGCTACTTATTGAAACACTTAAATTAAGGAAATGAATATGAAAGCATTCACCACAAAACCAGAAAATGGCCTGGGTTTTATTGGTTCATATGGCGAGAGCAATTAATTAGTACAAGCAAGATTCATATATCGGCTATGTAGAATGCTAGAAGCACGAGAAAAGTTAAGAAGGAATTAGAAGAGGCAACTACTTGACTTGTCAAATAGAGATCAAAAGCTAAAAATTCACCGTTACTGTGTGTTTTAGAAGGAATTTTATAAGGTAACATATAGAATCAGATGATAGCCCTTGATCATTCCTGCAAAAAGAATACTGTTGAACATTTTGGGTGTGTTTGGTAGAACGGACAATATTTTCCGTGGAAAACGTTTTCTTGAAAAATAAGTAGTAATTTTACTCATTTTTTGGTATTTGGTACATAAATTAAGGAAAATAACTTCTCAAAAGTATTCATAAATAATTTAGATACAATAAAACATGAAGTCATAAACTTTCGAACCAACAACCTTCCCAACCCATAAATTTCATAAATTTTGAACCGATAAAATTTTGAACCCGCAAACTCTATAATTTCTGAATCCGCAAACTTCCAAACACATAAACCTCCGAACTCATAACTTTGGAACTCGTAAAATTTCGAACCTGTAAACTGAAAAATGAAAAAAGCAGAACTGAAAATATAAAAAAAAAATTGGCGGGAGAGGGGGTAGGGGTGGGGAAGTTTAGGGGGGTTGGGGTGGGTGGGTGGTGCAGAAAAACAAAAAAAAAATAGAAAATTGAAGTTGAAGGTGGTTGGGGTTAGATGTGAAGGTAGGTGGACTTTTTGAAAAATATTTTCCTAACTTTTTCTAGGAAAGTCATTTTCTTCCAGTTTTTATAAAATGTGATAACTAGGAAGACATCCAAATTATTTTCTGCAACAAAACAGTCGAAAATAGAAAAATATTTTTCGAAAAATATTTTCCGTCATACCAAACACACCCTTAGTCATAAACTTTTTTCCATTCTCTCCCAATGTGCGGAGGAGGATTAATCCTCCTGTAGAATACTTTGAGCTCTTTTGTCTTATAAAAGGAGAGCTTTCTCACTTCTTCAGATACACCAACAAAGAGAGAAAGAAAGAGTGAGGCATCACATATAGGGTATAAGAAAATAGATGTGCGGGGGAGGATTAATCCTCCTGTAGAATACTTTAAGCCCACGGCTCTTTTGTCTTATAAAAGGAGAGCTTTCTCACTTCTTCAGATACACCAACAAAGAGAGAAAGAAAGAGTGAGGCATCACATATAGGGTATAAGAAAATAGTCTGTGAGAAAAATAGAGAGTGTGAGTGATATTGTAGTGAAGTGATAATATCAAAATTAAAGAGGGTTATTTCTTTTGAGTGTTGTAGTAGTCTTTGGAGTATTTTACTCGGGCCTACAAAGTATAAATTTCTTTGCTATAGTGATATCAGTTGGTCCTCTCGGGGTCGTGGTTTTCCTCCCTTATTCAGAAGGATTTTCCACGTAAAAATCTTGGTGTCGTTGTTACTCTTTTATTTTTGTTGATTACCGTATCTCAGTGCCACATTATTATTTCACTTTTATTACTGTGAATATTATTACTGTGGGGATTTATTCCCAATAACTGGTATCAGAGCACAGGTTCTGCTCGTACACAGAAATACTATTCACGACTGGTAGTACTATACTCGATGAGAAAAAAATGTCCGGAGTAAAGTACGAGGTGGAAAAATTCAACAAAGATAGCGGTTTCTCAACAAGGCAAAGAAGGATGAGGGATCTGCTCATTCAACAAGGATTACACAAGATACTACATGCTGATGCCAAAAAGCCTGATACCATGAAAGCTGAGGATTTGGCTGACTTGGATGAAAAGGCTACTAATGCAATCAGGTTTGCACTTATCAGATGATGTGGTAAATAACATCATTGATGAAGACACCGCATGTGGTATTTGGACAAGGTTGGAAACCCTATACATGTCCAAAACGCTGACAAATAAATTGTACCTGAAGAAGCAGTTATACGCCCTACACATGGGTGAAGGCACGAAATTTTTGTCACATTTAAATGTATTTAACGGACTAATCACACAGCTCGCCAACTTCAAAGTGAAAATCGAGGAAGAAAATCTTGTTGTTGAACTCGTTGCCATCTTCGTACGATAATTTGGCAACAACCATCCTGCACGGTAAGACTACCATTGAGTTGAAAGACGTCACATCGGCTCTTCTACTCAATGAGAAGATGAGAAAGAAGCCTGAAAATCAAGGACAAACTCTCATCACAGAAGGTAGAGGCAGGAGTTACCAAATGAGTTCAAGCAATCATGGTAGATCTGGATCTCGTGGGAAGTCCAAGAACCAATCCAAGTCAAAAGCCATAAATTGCTACAATTGCGATCAACCAGGTCACTTCAAAAGAGACTGCCCAAATCTAAGAAAAGGCAAAGGCGAAAGCAGTGGCCAGAAGAATGACGACAACACATCCGCCACGGTGCAAAAAAATGATAATGTTGTTCTCTTCATAAATGACGAAGAGGAATGCATGCATTTGGCAGGTCCAGAATCGGAATGGGTGGTTGACACAACAACATCTTACCATGCCACACCTGTAAGAGATCTTTTTTTGCAGATATATAGTAGGTGATTTCGGCACTATGAGAATGAGTAACACAAGTTACTCAAAGATTGCGTGGATTGGTGACATTTGTATTAAGACAAATGTTGGATGCACAATGGATACAAGAACTATTTGCAAATTAAAAGTGGAGACTCACCAAGGGATCATTGGTTATTGAAGGGAGTTGCTCGTGACACGTTGTACAGGACAAATGCAGAAATATGCCGAGGTGAATTGAACATGGTCCAGGATGAGATTTTTGTAAATTTGTGGCACAAAAGAATGAGTCATATGACCGAGAAGGGATTCATATTCTTGCCAGAAAATTACTCATTTTTTATTTTAAAGGAACAATGGTAAAACCTTGTGACTAATGTTTATTTGGTAAGCAACATAGAGTCTCATTTCAAACATCATCTGAAATAAAATTGAATATAATTTGGTATATTCTGATGTTTGCGGCTCAATGGAAATTGAATTGATGGGCGGTAAAGAATATTTTGTTACTTTTATTGACGATGCTTCACGAAAATTGTGGGTTTATATTTTGAAAACCAAAGATCAGGTGTTTCAAGTTTTCCAGAAGTTTCATGCTCTGATGGAAAGGGAGATGGGTCGAAAGCTAAAGCGTCTCCGAAGTGACAATAGAGGTGAGTACACTTCAAGGGAATATTAAGAGTATTGTTCAAGTCATGGGATCAGACATGAAAAGACAGTTCCTGGAACCCCACATCACAATGGTGTAGCCGAGAGGATGAATCGCACCATTGTTGAGAAGGTGAGAGCATACTCAGAATGGCTAAACTGCCCAAGTCATTTTGGGGTGAAGAAGTTCAGACAGTATGTTACCTGATCAATAGGAATCCATCAGTTCTATTGGAGTTTGATATCCCAGAGAGAGTTTAGACCAACAAGGAAATGTCCTACTCATATCTAAAGGTGTTCGATTGTAGAGATTTTGTAGAGTTTGGACCAAAGGAGCAGAGAATAAAACTAGATGATGAATTCGTTCCCTACATATTCATTGGATATGGAGATGAAGAGTTCGGGTTCAGATTGTGGGATCCTGTAAAGAAGAAGGTCATTAGAAGAAGAGATATAATCTTCTGAGAAAATGAAGTTGAATATGTAGATGATTAGCCAGAGAAGGCTAAGAATGGTATAATCTCTAACCTTGTTACCATTCCTTCTACTTCTAACAATCCCATAAGTGCAGAAAGTAGGCCGACGAGGTTGCCGAGCAAGGGGAGCAACCTGGTGAGATTATTGAGCAGGGGGAGAAACTTGATGATGATGTCGAGCAAGTGGAGCACCTCACTCAGGGAGAAGAACAACTCAACCTCTGAGGAGATCAGAAAGGCCAAGGGTAGAGTCATGCAGGTACCCTTCCACAGAGTATGTCCTCATCAGTGATGAGGGGGAGCCAGAAAGTCTTAAGGAGGTGTTGTCCCTTCCAGAAAAGAACTCGTGGATGAAAGACATTCAAGAAGAGATGTAATATCTACAGAAAAATGGCACGTATAAACTGGTTGAACTTCCAAAGGGTAAAAGACCACTCAAATGCAAATGGGTATTTAAACTCAAGAAAGATAGAAATGGTAAACTGGTCAGATACAAAGCTCGATTGGTGATTAACTGATTTGAACATAAGAAATGTATTGATACTGGTGAAATTTTCTCACCTGTTTTCAAAATGACTTCTATTCGTACAATCTTGAGCTTAGCAACTAGCCTAGATCTTGAAGTTGAGCAGTTAGATGTGAAAACTGCATTTCTTCATAGAGATTTGGAAGAGGAGATTTATATGGAGCATCCAGAAGGATTTGAATTAGCTGGCATGAAACACATAGTGTGGAAATCGAATAAGAGTCTTTATGGGTTAAAGCAGGTACTAAGGCAATGATACATGAAGTTTGACTCATTCATGAAAAGTCAAACATACATAAAGACCTATTTTGATCCATGTGTATACTTCAAAAGATTTTCTGATAACAACTTTATTATATTATTGTATGTGTATGACATGTTGATTATAAGACAAGACAAAGAGCTGATTGCAAAATTGAAGGGAGATTTGTCCCAATCATTTGATATGAAGGACTTGGGCCCAACACAACAAATTTTGAGGATGAAGATAGTTCTAGAGCGAACACATAGAAAGTTATGGCTATCTCATGAGAAGTACATTGAACGTGTACTGGAGCGCTTCAACATGAAAAGTGTTAATATAGTCAGCACACCTTTTGCTGGTCATCTAAATTTGAGCAAGAAGACGTGTCCTACAACAGTGGAGGAAAAAGGGAACATGAATAGAGTTCCTTATTCTTCAGCAGTCGGAAGCTTGATGTATGCAATGGTGTGCACCAGGCCTGATATTGCTCATGCAATTGGTGTTGTTAGCAGGTTCCTTGAAAATCCTGGAAAAGAACATTAGGAAGCAATCAAGTGGATACTCAGGTACCTATGAGGTACTGTAGGAGATTCCTTGTGTTTTGGAGGATCTGATCCAATCTTGAAGGGCTACACGGATGCTGATATGGTAGGTGATCTTGATAATCGTAAATCTACTACCGGATACCTGTTCACATTTTCAGGGGGAGCTATATCATGGCAGCCGAAGTTGCAGAAGTGTGTATCAATCTCTACAATTGAAGCAGAGTATATTGCCGCTACTGAAGCTGGCAAGGAGATGATATCGTTGAAACGGTTTCATCAAGAACTTGGATTGCACCAGAAAGAATATATAGTCTATCGTGACAACCAATGTGCAATAGATTTGAGCAAAAACATCATGTATCATGCAAGAACGAAACATATCGACGTGAGATATCACTGGATTCGAGAAAAGATAGAGGATGGATCTATGCAGGTCAAAAAGATCCATACAAGTGAAAATCCTTCGGATATGCTGACCAAGGTGGTACCAAGAGACAAGTTCGAGCTATGCAAAAAACTTGTCGGCATACGCTCAAATTAGCAGCCTCGGTGTTACCTCGTTTAGGTAGATGGGACTGGAGGGGGAGATGGCGGGGTCCATCCCATCAATATAGGCATGTGCCTATATAACAATACTTGGCTATTACTCATTCTTGGGGAACAAGTTTTGGAATGTGCGGAGGAGGATTTTAATCCTCCTGTAGAATACTTTGACCCCATGACTCTTTTACCTTATAAAAGGAGACTTTCTCACTTCTTTAGATACACCAACAAAGAGAGAAAGAAAGAGTGAGGTATCACAGATAGGTATAAGAATATAGTCTGTGAGGAAAATAGAGAGTGTGAGCGATAATTTAGTAAGATGGGAATATCAAAAGAGAGTTATTTCTTTTGAGTGTTGTAGTGGTCTTTGGAGTATTTTACTCGGGCCTACGAAGTGTAAATTTCCTTGCTATAATGATATCAGTTGCTCCTCTTAGGGTCGTGATTTTTTTCTCTTTTCAAAAGGGTTTTTTACGTAAAAGTTTTGGTGTCATTGTCACTCTTGTATTTTTGTGATTACCCTATCTTAGTGCTATATTATTATTCCACTTTTATTACCGTGAATATTATTACTGTGAGAGATTTATTACCAACAATTATGCATTTTCCCTAAATATTAATAAAATTTAATATTAACTGTCAATATTTGTCTGTTTCTTAATTTACTAAAATATATTGATTTTTATTTTTCTAGCCCTCTGTTGTAATTAGCAGCGCTACTCTCACAAGCTAAATTCAAGAATAATCATCGTAGAATTAGAGGTGAAGATGAAAAGGTAGAAGGTGAAGTATTTCAATGACTCATTTATATCCTCACACTCCATTTAATATTTTATAAAAATGGGTGGCTATTAGGGTCAAAATTGAATCGTATGACCGGCATTAGATGCTTATAGTGGAAGCGCTATGCTATTAAGTCGCACAGAAATAATTTTCTGATCAATTGTCGAGAGTTTCTTACAGTTTATTGATGGAGGTTTATGGTGATTACTTAGAAATGTTGACTTAAAGTGGAAGGATCCAGAGGCGGATCCAGGATTTGAGCACGACAGGGACATCACTGTATGTTAATTACTAGCGATAAAATTTGGCGTGTAACACTTTGAAAATTTAACGATTATGATAACTTATTATCTAAGTATTATTAAAAAAAAAAGTACCGAACATATATATATATTGTGAGAGAGAACGGGGAGGGGGGGGGGGGGGGGGGGGGGGGGGAGAGAAAGAGAGATTTCTTCACAAAATGGGTGCTATGGGAAGAGAAGGAATAAAATTGATTAAGTTGACTATTGTGTATTAGTACTAAACTATAAATAAATTTAAAAATAAAAAGATAAAAGTAAAAAATAAAAAGCAATTTGCTATTAAATATAAATAACATTGTATTCAAAGAATTAAAATATTAACTAAGTTGACTATTATATATTAGTACTAAATTGAATTAAGAAAAAAAGAGATAATAACAAAAGATAAAGCAATTTGCGATTAAATATAAATTACATTATACTCAAGGAATAAAAATAGAAAGAAGGAGAAAAAAGTTGAATGTGGGTTTCAAACCAGCGTCACCAGCAAAGTTAAGAATTTAAGTAACCGAAGCAACCAGTTTTTTCCATCTCTCTCTTTGTTTCTAGGGGCACACTTAAAATATTTAAGGGGCTCATATAAATGTACAAATATATATAAGATGTATATATATGTTTTTTACCGAGGCTAACGAAGTCACGTGACCCCTCAACCCACAACGTAGGTCCGCCTTTGGAAGGATCAGCAAAGAAGGCTGCACGCAAGTGAAGCAGCTCGAGCTTAAATTTATAAATAGAGTTTCATGACATGTTTTGTGAACTTTCTTGGCTTAAATAACTTTCCTTCATTAAATTAGTAAGTAGGTTATGTTCATTTTCTTCTCAGTTTGTTGCTAGATGACTTAGGAACAGGATTTTAAGAGGAAAGAGGTGGAGCATGCAATTTAATTCTATGTTGCGCGAACTCTTTAAAATAGCTGTCTCACTCGTGTCAGATCTTTCCAAAATACATTATTTTGGAGGATCCGATACGCCTTCATCGACAATTTCGGAGAGTCCGAGCAACATAGGTTTAATTCAATTAACGTTAGAGTCAATAGAGTGGAGATTTGGACGAATCCAGTGCTATACATCAGTAGTGGCGGAGCCACAGTGGTAATTGCGGGTTCGGTCGAACCCAATAGCTTTTGTTTAAATTCTGTATTTGTATTTTGAAATTCAATAAATATGTACAAATTATTAATTTAGAAGCCAGTAACTTCAAAGAATTATAATTTCGAACCCATAAGATTCAAATTTTAGCTCCGCCTCTGCACATCATGTCTGCCACTGTAATTGCATATACACGTATTCTAAATAGGACACGATTGATATGGATAATACATATAGTTGACTCAAATTGATTTGAAATTGAGGTAGTGATGAATGATTGATCCATCAATAATTATTTCATGTGCATCGGTCAATAAAGACTAAGATCTTAAACCGAAGTTCCATTGTGGTTCTTTACTTTTACAGATGCAATTGTATTTTGCTGCTAAAAAGGCCTTGTAGTCATAAAAGAGGCAAATCAATGTCTGAAATTGAACTTGTCTCAACAAGTCCTATGGTCTTTTCAGTTGTTGTGGCTCTTGTCCCTTATTGAGCTTGACTCAATAAGTCCCCTGTTGTCATGATCCAAAACCAAACGTGATGGTGCCTCACTCTACTTGATAGACAAGCCATTTATAACATTTGCCGAAAATAATAGCAAAGGCATAATAAGTGAAGCTGAAAGTCGAATAAGCATAGATAATACCAAATAATTACATAAATACCCATAAACTAGTAACACGTAATCATGAGATGTACAGTACGAATACAAGTATGCTAATACAAAATACTGTCCGACACAACAACACTAATGAAAGATAGGCAAAAACAGCACCAACTATGACAAAGTCAACAAAATCGTTCGAAGCTATTTCGAAGCTCACCCTAGCCCCTCGGGACCCATCTAATCATGCCAACAAGTCTATATACCTAACACAACTCGCTCGAAGGTTCAAAAACCAAAAAATAATATCAAACAAGAAATCAAGAATCAAACCAAATCTTTTCAAGTTCTAAAGTTCAAATTTCTAACTTTCGATTAGAAACGTCGAGATGGCCTCAGGTTACTCGAGACCTAAATCAAATATATGTACAAATCCAAAATTATTATACGAAGCTAACAGAATCATCAAATTACTAATCGGGGATCGTTTACTCAAAAATTAAATATTGGTCAACTCGAACAACTTAAAGCTTTCAAAATGAGAATTATTTTCCAAAACATTCCCGAACCTCTCGGAAATAAAAACCAACCTCACATGCAAGCCATAAACATCAAATGAACTTACTCGAAGTCTCAAATCGTAAAATGAGACGCTAGAACTCAAAACTGATTGATCAGTCATTACAAAGAATTATTTTTATAATCCATTTTAACAACTTCTCGCACACAACATTTCACTTGGATTACTTGAGTATAATCCAAACTAAAGGCCTTAATATGCTTACATCCTTGCTTGTTTTCTAATTCTCTTCATAGAATCTCAGAGGTTCAAGCCTTCTGATGTACGATCTAGAATAGAAAAAACATAACCATTCTTATATGACCTTGTGCCTCCTTATTATAAGTGCGATAGGCAACAAGCCATAAGTAAGACTCCATTAGACATGGTTCTAGGGCACCTTAGGACATACTCAACCTAGTGTTCTGATACAAAATTTGTCACGCCACAAAAATCTAAGCACCATGGGTGGCTCTAGGCTAAGTCTACTAAAGTTTCTTCTTTAGGCTCACAAGAGTCAAAGGCCCCTCAAAACTTTTTCTATTTGGTATAATTATTTATATTAGTAAGGTTTTTTTAAGTTAACAAAATATTAACATTTTGTTCAATAAGCTATATTGGTTCTAGTTATCAATTAGTTTATTACTAATATGAATATTTGAATAATTTAACTCAAAATTTTAAAATATTAGACAATGTTATACAATGGAATACTTAAAAGAAACTTAAAACCTTGAAATAATATTTGTTAAGACCATATAATTTTTTTAGGCCTCTGATTTCATTGAGCCGTCCCTGGTAAGCACGATATGGCACTCGATGCCTTTAGCTCTTCCCGAGCGAACCACTTCAACATGTTTACCTATTCATGATATTTCAAAGTCTAAATAATACTTAAACGCTTCAAAACTATCTTAAATCTTTTAGTTTAAAAATCTCTCTTTAACTCAAAACATAATTAGGCCTTTGACCAAACTATATTAGTGCTGATGAATATGAAAATTGAAAATATAAATTATATCTGCATGACTAGATCTCCCCACAGGTCACTGGAAACTCTACCGACATAGACGAATAAAATAAAATCTCAAGACATGAACCCACATATAAAAAGAATAGGACTCACCAAGCATAGTAGAGAATGAAGGAGACACCTATCTCACACTATCAATTCCCAATGTCACATTATCTGAAACATCAAGTATGTTGCCTCATGCAGGAGGCTGAGTAAAATTTTTGTATATGAGATTATACCCGTTAGTATCACTGACCCCTTCTAATAAAGTTGAAACAATACTTTCGAGATACATAAAATAAATAAAGTACAATAAGGATGACATTTCAAAAAATCAACAAGCATTAGAAGTATTTTCATGTAATCTCAGAAGCATTTTAAAATTTTAAATTATTTCTAAAACCTGAATACATTTCGATAAACGTAACCATTTCGATAAACTATAAATCTTTTGATGGGAGTTCCAATAGTTATAAATATAACAGTAATCAATGATTGTATGTTGACCATGTCCCGGTCAACCTAATGCGTTTTACATATGCTTACATACTCTAAGGCACTCACATAATGTAGTGTAAAATGCGCTTAGATTAATTACTTTGCTCGGATACTTGATCAGTGGATCAATTGAAAATTCAATTATGTTCGATTAACCTAGGATATGTTTTTTATCACTTTATTTAACCTAGAACATGCATCATTCTTGATTTTAGCTGGCAAGACGCTCGGGCATATTGACGGCCTTAGTAAATTAAATATTGAGTTTTACTATGAGAGCAATCGAGTCTGTATCGGCGTCCAACACGCTATAACTACAAAAACAAATTGTAGATAATAATTATCTTTAAATGTTTGATCATTTTGACCACTAATACCGACCAAAATCGGTCGGTAACTTCATAATTACTTTAAAAATAATTTTTTGTCATGGGAAAAAAAAATAACAGACACTGGGCGGAAAAAAATAAATTAAGATTTACGACCGATATCAGTTGGTATTCTAAAAAAAATTTAATTAAACCTTTTTTGGTAGATAGTATGCAAGTCTGACCGGATTTTGGCCAAAGATAGACCATTTACGACATCGGTTCGAATTTTCAAATGTGTTTATTGTGGGACCATATTTTCTGATCGATTGTGGTCGGTATATTTATGTGAAATTTGTTATTTGTCTTTTGCGATCAATTTACTTAGTTTTCGACCGATTTCGGTAGGTATGTTATGGACGAATTTTAGCAGTTTTCTAGTAGAGTTTTATCGTTTTTCGTAAATTTTAGCTAAGTGTTAGATTAATACTTTTGATTTTGTTTGTAGTTGCTTGTGTTGTATAGTCATATGTAAGGAGTGGATTTCACAAAAACAAGCAGCACATAAAAGCTCGGGACTTGAAAGGGAAACCATGCACTACTGCAAGGTTGCAGAAAGTGAAGATAGCAGACTCAGTACCCTGGTCTCCTCGACCCGAGTGGGTTATATCTAGAGCGTGACAGGTACCGGGTCGCGTGATCACGCTCAACTATGTCTAATAAAAGACTAAACGGGCGTTGCAAATATAATCCGGGGTATTATGCCCAGAGTCGATCCCACATGGAATTTACATATCAATCAAGTCTTTAAAATACGCAACTTTTACTCACTCAATTTTCTCAAGACTATTAATTGGTGATATTTTACTAATTCTACTGACAATAATAATAACTAAAAATTACTAACAATGTGTTGTAAACAATT
>MDKI01062920.1:0-19920 GCA_005239505.1 Nicotiana paniculata | reverse complement strand
TATATATATGTTTTGTCTGCTATTAGTTTTAAGAGGGGTTAAAAATATATATTTTTCTTGATTCTTTATTTGTAAATAATATCTCAAATTTAGATACAAGTAGTTTGGATTTGACGTGAAATTGAACTATATTTAGTACTATATTAAATTACGCTGTTTATTTGGTTGATAACTTAAGAATTATGTCATGTACTGCACCGTCCCCCCTCCCAGACCTTGCAATTCATCGGGGGTGGACTTTCAGCCGCTATGACCGAGAAGGTGAGAACAATGCTTAATTGAGGATATGCATGCAAAAGTCTGTTTTCAGAATATTTAGCGTAATATATCATTGAAGAAAGTTATCGGTCGAGCTCACTCGAGATGTAGCGAGATCAATGGCTGAGGTGTCAGACATGAGTCGCGGTCAAGATATCGACAAAGTTCGTACTCAAGATGTCAACAAGGGTCGAAGTCGAGATTGACTATTAATAATAAGACTTATAACAGTTATTGGTTAGGATATGGCACTATAAGGAAATATTCTAGTAGATATTTCTTGCATTTGTACTATTTGGGTTTCCTAGGAAAAAGGTCCCATATATATAGAAAGAAGAGACAATGATAGGGGAATGTAATATTCATCCCGATAAGAACACTTTTGAGAAGAAGACTTTCTCTCTTGCAAAAACACAAAAATTACCTTTTTACAAAGATTCTTGTTCATATTATTCTCCACTTTTTCATCCGATCCTCATCCGAGGATCGCTCATGCGAATCTTGGATCTATCTTCCATTCATGCAAAATGTTCGTCCAACCCATCTATTATTGGGTGAATCATTCTCTTTATTTACTTAAATATCATTTATTGACATTTATTGTTGGTTATATCTGCCTTAATATTCTTCCTTTAAGAGTATTCTATATTTATTGCCACCAACCTTATACGGAATTTGTCCCATCTACTATACGTCTTATGCTTAATATCTAGAGTTATTATCCTTAACTAGATTTAACCCCTCATTATAAAAATTTAATAGTTTAATCGAAAATTATATTTTTTGGTCAAATAATTTGGCACCGTCTGTGGGGATCTTCTAGCTAAGTCTTTTAGTTTCTTCTAGATCTACAACCGCCACTGGTTGCTGACGTAAGAAAAAAAAAATCTTCTTCTCTCTGCATGCATAGATCTAACATGGCAGGTAACAGAGAAGAAAGAATGAGAATAATGAGTGACCTCCCAACCAACCTCAAAGACGTCATCCACGAAATCTCTGAAGCAGTGGACGACGGCACAATACCCAATGCCTCCCATAGGCGAGGTGGATCACCCCCTCCCCGTTGTAGCATCACAAAAACCCTTGGCAAGGCAGCCTCCACATCCGTGGGAGAGGAGACACTACCAATGATAAAGAAACTCCTTGAGGCCTGGCTGACTGATACACTAACTAGTGTCCTCCATAAGCCCGTTCAGGACGTGGCCGCAACAAATGTGAGAAGTTGTGCTGCACCACCAGTGAACGAGCAACATGATCAACTCCCCCTCCCCCCGGGACGACAGGTATCACTCACAATGTTGTTAACAATGCAGGCGATGACGCTCTCACAACCATTCTGAAAAGGATAGAGGAAATGAAAAATGAGAACAAGGCACTTCGGGACTGTCACAACCCCAAATCTACACAGGCCGTGATGGCGCCTATCGTGATACTAGGCTAGCCAATTTACTGAACATAATATAAGGAACTTTTCATATAAAAAAATAACGCGATTTATCATAACCTTACACGTTTAGTATTTCTCAAATGCGGGTAATCAATTAAAACATTTGTATAATATCCCCAAAACCAGGAGTCAACAGTCATGAGCATCTAATGGAACACAGAATCTGACACGGTTTTTCCTTAATACAACAAGTCTAAAAAAATGTAAATAGCGACAAAATGAGAAAGAGAAGGGTGGGGCTACGAACGCCGTGCAGCTACCTCACAGTCTCCGACCAGCTCCACTGAGAATAATCAAATCTCACTCGATCCAGGCACCTAGATCCACCACACACAAGGTGCAGGGAGTAACGTGAGTACACCGGCTAAGTAAGTAACAAATATAGATGAGGGCTTGAGTGTAGTGACGAGCTTTTAAAATCATGTAAATTCATGTAATAAACATCAGTGAAAATCAATAAATCAAGTCAGGGATCTACGTCCCGAAAGTTTCATAAAATTCCAGTTTTGCCTTTCCAAATTTCATATAAAACATTGGTTCAACGATTATAGTTTAGAGGCAAAAATGTAAAGAAGAGTGAAAGCAGTAGTTTCATAGAAAATAAGCCCCTCAGGCACAGTGTCACTCACAATATAGAGCCTCTCGGGCAAGCCTCTCAGTCACTCGTGACTCATCTATCGTCAATCAGCACTCACACTCAGCTCTCACGCTCAATAGGTACCATATAATAACCGCTGCGGCGTGCAGCCCGATCCATAAATAGTCGATTGCGCTCACTAGGGGTGTACAGACTCCGGAGAGGCTCATACAACCCAAACGCTATATCGTTGCGGCGTGCAACCCGATCCAATATAAATACCACTGCGGCGTGCAGCCCGATCCAATATATCTCTCGTTGCATGGCATCCCGATCCAATAAATATCTCGTTGCGGCGTGCAGCCCGATCCAATGTATATCTCGTTGCGGCGTGCAGCCCGATCCAATGTATATCTCGTTGCGGCGTGCAACTCGATCCACTATATATATATATATATATATATATCCTCACAATCCGGCACTCGGCCTCACTCAGTCATCACCCTCACAAGCCACCCGGGCAACTCACCACAATTCACGGGGACTCATCCCAAAAATATCTTTTATTTGTTTGAAAACAGGGTGATAAACAGGAATGAACAATGAACAAATATAAATCATGACTAAGATTATATTTCTAGCAAAACAGTGTGAGAATAGTAGTAAAACCCCCATCAGGGTTCAAACAGGTCGGCACAAGGCCCCAAACATGGCATACATCCCAAAATATAGTATAAATCCCTAAAATACGGAATATCATATGATTTCAAATAAAATACACGACTTAATAGTCGTTACGGGACGCACCAAGTCACAATCCCTATCGGTGTCCGGTCACACGCCCATCACCTAGCATATGCGTCACTTCATTTACGAAAAACAATATGAAATACCGGGCTTTCATACCCTCACGTCTAGATTTACGTTCGTTACTTACCTCAAACCGGAAGAAAACTACTCCGCGATGCCTTTTCCACTCGACTCGGACTCAACGCGCTCCAAATCTATTCAAAACAGATTCACATCATCAAAATATTCTAAAGGGACAAAGCCCACTCGAAAATATCCAATTTACATAAAAAATCTCGAAATTGGCCAAACCTGACCCCTTGGCCCACATCTCGGATTCCGATAAAAATCACAAAACTAGAATCCTTACGCTCTCACGAGTTCATGCCTACCAAATACATCAAAATCGAACCCCAAATGGCCCTTCAACTCCCCAATTCATAATTTCAAATTTCAAGCCCTAATCTCCCAATTTTCTCCACTAAAACATGATCAAACAATAGAATAATCATCACAAACACAAGATACAAGGTCCATGTAGCTTATCTCACTGAACACACTTGATTCCCCCTGAAATCCCAGCTCTAAGCTCCAAAATCCGTCAAAAATGGTGAAGGATTGAGTGAAAATTCGCAAAGGCAACCTTATATAGGTGATGCCAGGAAAGGGGCACTGCACCAACGGGCCTACGCCTCTCATAAGCCTCCCACCAAGTAAATGCAGCTTCTGAGAACTGGAAGGTAGTAAACCAGACCCCACTGGTCTCCAATATCCCTGTCGTACGAATCATCCTCTGACACTTGTCTAAGAAACCTTGGGCATCCTTGCCCTCAGCACCACTGAAAGTCGGAGGCCGAAGCCTCTCAAATCTCTCCAACTTGTGCTGCTCATCGTCAGCCATAGTTGTAACCACAAAATCATGGGCTGGTGCAACCGGCTGAGCTGGAACTGCCTCCGGGGTCTGAAGCCCCTGAATAACCTGCTCAGGTGTACGAGCAACTGGAGTCTGAATTCCTCTCCCGACCTGAGAAGTAACACCTGAAGTAGAAATAGAGGTTGTCTGAGCAAGACTGGTGCATGCGATCAGAATCTGGGCCAAGGTCTCCTGAAGAACCGGAACAATAATAGGCACAGTTGGTGCCTGAGCTGGTCCCACTGGAGCATTTGTGGTTGGGACCTGATCTGGAATAATAAGTGGGTCTATGGGTACTGCCCCGACAGTTGCACGAGTTGCACCTCTACCCCTACCATGGCCTCGACCACGGCCTCGACCCCTCATGGGTCCCACTGGTGGCTGATCGCCCTGACCAGTAGCGCGTGTCCTCACCATCTGTGAGAGAATGAAACAATAGAAGTTTAGTCGCCAAAATCAATAGATTCGCACGACAAGAATTCAAGAATGTGATATTTTCCTAAGGATTCTGCAGCCCCTCGAATATAAGTACAAACGTCTCCGTACCGATCCGCAAGACTCTACTGAACCTGCTCATGACTGGTGAGTCCTATGTAACCTAGGCTTTGATACCAACTTGTCACGACGCCAAATCTACAAAGGACGTGATGGCGCCTAACGAATACTAGGCTAGCCAATTTACTGAACATAATACAAGGAACTTTCCATATAAAACAATAACGTGATTTATCATAACCTTACACGTTTAGTATTTCCCAATGGGGATAATCAATGAAAACATATGTATAATATCCCCAAAACCCGGAGTCAACAGTCATGAGCATCTAATGGAACACAGAACCTGACACGGTTTTTCCTTAATACAACAAGTCTAAAAAAATGTAAATAGCGACAAAATAAGAAGGAGAAGGGTGGGGCTGCGAACGCCGTGCAACTACCTCACAGTCTCCGACAAGCTCCACTGAGAATAATCAAATCTCACTCGATCAGGGCACCTGGATCTGCACACAAGGTGCAGGGAGTAACGTGAGTACACCAACTCAGTAAGTAACAAATAAATAAGGACTTGAATGCAGTGACGAGCTTTTAAAATCATGTAATAAACATCAGTGGAAATCAATAAATCAAGTCAGGGATTTACGTCCCGAAAGTTTCATAAAACTCCAGTTTTCCCTTTCCAAATTTCATATAAAACTTGGTTCAACATTTATCGTTTAGAGGCAAAAATGTAAAGAAGAGAGAAAGCAGTAGTTTCATAGCTAATAAGCCCCTCGAGCACAGTGTCACTCACAATATAGAGCCTCTCGAGCAAGCTTCTTAGTCACTCGTGGCTCATCTCTCGCCAATCAACACTCACGCTCAATAGGTACCATATAATAACCGATGCGACGTGCAGCCCGATCCATAAATAGTCGATTGCGCTCACTGGGGTGACAGACTCCGGAGGGGCTCCTACAACCCAAGCGTTATATCGATGCAGCGTGCAACCCGATCCAATATAAATATCGTTGCGGGGAACTCACCACAATTTACGGGGATTCAGCCCAAAAATATCTTTCATTTGTTTGAAAACAGGAATGAACAATGAACAAGTATAAATCACGACTGAGATTATATTTCTATCAAAACAGTGTGAGAATAGTAGTAAAACACCCTTGAGGGTTCAAACAGGTCGGCACAAGGCCCCAAACATGGCATACATCCAAAAATATAGTGTAAATCCCTAAAATACGGAATATCATATGATTTCAAATAGAATATGCAACTTAATAGTCGCTACGAGACAGACCAAGTCACAATCCGTACCGGTGCCCGCCCACACGCCCGTCCCCTAGCATGTGTGTCACCTCATTTACCAAAAACAATACGAACTAGCGGGGTTTCATACCCTCAGGTCTAGATTTACGTTCATTACTTACCTCAAACTGAAAGAAAACTACTCTGTAACGCCTTTGCCCCTCGACTCAGACTCAACGCGCTCCGAATCTATTCAAAACAGATTCATATCATCAAAATATGCTAAAGGGACAAAGCCCACTCAAAAATATCCAATTTACATAAAAAATCCCGAAATTGGCCAAACCCGACCCCCGGGCCCACGTCTCGGATTCCGATAAAAATCACAAAACTAGAATCCTTACGCTCTCACGAGTTCATGCCTACCAAATACATCAAAATCAGACCCCAAGTGGCCCCTCAAATCCCCAATTTATAATTTCAAATTTCAAGCCCTAATCTCCCAATTTTCTCCACTAAAACATGATCAAACAATGGAATAATCGTCATAAACACAGGATACAAGGTCCATGTAACTTATCTCACTGAAGACACTTGATTCCCCCTTGAAATCCCAGCTCTAAGCTCCAAAATTCGTCAACAATGATGAAGAAATGAGTGAAAATTCGCGAAGGCAACCTTATATAGGTTCTGCCCAGCAATCTCGCACCTGCGACCCCATGCAACGCACCTGCGAAAAATCCCTCGCAGGTGCGGATTTTCACTTAAGCTAAATTTCCGCATCTGCGGGCCCGTAGGTGCGACCCAACTTCTGCACCTGCGCTCCCAGGCCAGGTTCCACTTTCCGTATCTGCGCAAGGTCTTCTGTACCTGCGGCTCCCCGTCCACAGGTGCGGCCACACCAGGAGGCCTGCACCAGCAACCATTTGCTGCATTTTCCAACTTCCAACCTTCCAAAATCATCCGAAATCAATCTTGAGCCCCTCGAGCCTCAACCAAAGATACCAACAAGTCGTATACCAACATACCAACCTATTCGAACCCTCGGAACACTCAAAATAACATCAAAACACCAAATTCAAGCCTAAGGATTTCTAAACTTCTAAAATTCGCCAACGATGTCGAAACCACCCAAACCACGTCCGAATGACCTGAAAATTTGCACACACATCCCAAATGACCCTAAGAACTTGTTCCAACTTTTGAAATTCCATTTCGACCCCGATAGCTAATTTTCCACTGCCGACCGGAAATCGCCAAAAATCCAATTTCGCCAATTCAAGCTTAATTCTACTCCGGACCTCCGAAAGACATTCCGAACACACTCCTAAGACCCAAATCACCTAATGAAGCTATCCGAGCCACAAAAACCACATTCCGAGATCATTTACCTATAAGTCAACTTCAGAATGACTTTTCCAACTATATCACCAACCTAAGAGACTAAGTGTCTCATTTCTCATCAAAACCACTCTGAACCCTAACCAATCAACCCAACGCAACACAAAAGAGCTGAACCATACAAAAATGAAGCAGAAATGGGAGAAACAGGGCTAAACTCTCGGAACGACCGGTCGGGTCGTTACAGGGACCAAATGAGAGAGCAGCAAAAAAGGTGTCGATAAAATACCAAGCGCTCATATGTTATTGCCGATGAGAGATGACGTTCGGTTCTTCGAGCAACCGTACAGTGATAATGCTGCCCCACATGCCATACCAAAGATTTTCAAAATGCCGCCTTACCTGAAAATATACGATGGCACGACCGACCCCGAGGATCATGTGACTCACTATGTCATCTCTGAGAAAGGCAATGACCTCGCCAAAGAACAAATATCCTCGATTCTGCTGAAGAAATTGGGCGAAACCCTCACGGTATAGGCACTAACCTGGTACTCGCAACTACTAGCTCATTTCATCGAAACCTTCGAGAAAATGGCTGGTAAGTTCGTGACGGCCCATGTCGAGGCCAAGAAGACGGATGCGAGAGTGAATGATATCTTTTCTATCAAACAGTCCCCGGGAGAAGGACTAAGGGACTTCCTCGCCCGTTTCAATTAAGTGAGAATGAATTTGCCCAATGTATCAGAAGGAATGGCGGTAGCCGCTTTTCAAAACAGGCTAAACAGAAATGGTTCGAGAGCGACAAGAAAATTATTAAGCCGTATTATGAAATACCCCCCAACAACTTGGGATGAAATACATAATGTATACTGCGCCAAAGCTCGAGCAGATGAAGATGACCTCAATGGGCCGACTCATCGACTGGCCTCAGTACAAGCAGAATCCAGAAACGATCAAAGAAATGATATCAGAAGAGATCCCGCGACCTCACAGCCGAACTAGGAATGACATATCCCATATGTCAGAACTACCTTTGTACCCTCACCTCACCATGAAGAAGGCCCACCACGATAAAGAACAGGGACTCACCGGAATGAAAGAGGTATGCCTATTTAATATTCGCTCACAATTTTTGCGTGTCACCTACAGAGATCGTCTACGCCTTGGAGAAGCTCGGTCCAAAGGTAAAGTGGCCACAAAATATGAGGTCATACACGAATACCATAAAATCAGACGCCATATGCGAGTTCCATCAAGAGCGAGGACACAAAACTGAAGATTGTATCGCCCTAAGACAGGAGGTTGTAAACATGCTGTGACAGGGACACCTCAAAGAATTGCTGAGCAATCGGGAAAGAACCAACTTTGCCAAGGGACACGAACAACATCAAGGCCCGCCAAAATCGCCCTCGCCATCCCGCACCATCTACATGATCATCGGTGGTGGAGATGACGCTTCCATCAATAACGTGAAGTTAACCACGACCTTTAAGCTCAAACGGTCGATCACCCATGAATGGTATGATGAACTCGAAGAATGTATCATCTTCGATAAGTCAGATACCAACGGTTTGGCATTCCCTCACTATGACGCTCTTGTTATTACTTTACAAATTTTAGATATCGACGTAAGACGAATTATGGTAGACGACGGGAGCGGTGTGTATATTATCCATCCCCGAGTACTCACACAAATGAAACTCGAGGACAAGATAGTACCACGCTGCATCACCCTAACAGGCTTTAACAATGCAATTTAACAAACATTTGGCGAGTTCACACTCCCCGTCCTGGCGAGTGGCGTCACTTCGGAGACCACATCCCCCATCATGGACCAGGACACGACATACAACGCCATAATAGGGCGACCATGGATGCACACCATGGGAGCCATACCCTCCAAGCTTGTACAAAGTCATCAAATTCCAACTCCATGGGGAATATTCAGCATAATCGGGGAACAACATCCCAAGAGTGCTACCTTATCGCCCTAGATTGCACGGCCACCCAACAAATGAGAGATAAAAAGAAGGAAGCATATCAATCAATAGGGTCAGGGTCGATAGGCGACAACATTGAGGACGTCATCAGAGACCCCGATGTGGCCGAGGCCACATGATCGACCGTAAAGGACTTCGACCCCGTTCATCTAGACGTCAACGACCACAGCAAGAAAGCTTACATCGACTGCAAATTCCAAGAACCGGGTAAGTTTCACAAATTTCTAATTGCTAACGCATACTTGTTTGATTTTAGCCATGCAGATATGCCAGGTATCCCAAAGGATATCGCCACACACAGATTGAACTCAATCCACTCTACCCCCCGGTAAGGAAAGTTCGACGTAAGTTCAATTCCACAATCAATGACGTAGTGCACGAAGAAGTGGAAAAATTACTGAAAAATGGATATGTCATAGAGTCTAAATACCCTCAATGGGTCGCCAACGTGGTCATGGTGAAAAATAAAAACAAGTGGCGGATGTGCGTAGATTTCACCGACATGAACAAAGCTTGACCCAAGGATTCGTTTCCACTACCTCATATCGACCAACTCATCAATGCGACAGTCGGGCATGAGTTGCTGAGTTTCTTGGATGCTTACTCGGGCTATAATCGGATCCTTATGGAGAAAGAGGACCAGGAAAAGACCACCTGCATCACCCACCAAGGGACGTACTGCTAGAGGGTCATGCCTTTCGGATTGAAAAATGTAGGGGCAACTTACCAAAGACTGGTTACGAATATGTTCAAAGAACAACTCAGAAAAATGATGGAGGTATACATCGACGACATGCTGGTCAAATCCAAAAATAAAGAAGATCACATCGACCATTTAAGAGAAGCCTTAGGTATACTCAGGCAATACGACATGAAATTGAACCCTTAAAAGTGTGCATTCGAAATGGACTCACGAAAATTCTTGGGTTTCCAGGTGTCGTAACGGGGTATCGAGGTCAATCCTGACCAAATCAAGGCCATCAAAGGTATACCAGAGCACCAAAAAACAAGTCTATAAGTTAATCGGCCGTATCGCCACTCTGTAAAGGTTCATCTCACGATCCTCTGATAGGTGCCAAAAGTTCTTCGGCGTACTAAAAAAGAGAGCGGCCTCCAATGGACCCCTGAGTACGTCCAAGCATCGAAGAAGTTAAAGGTGTACATGTCCTCTCCACCGTTGCTCTCAAAATCGGAACCAGGACAACCTCACCTCATCTATCTCGCTGTGTCCGAAGTAGCTGTGAGCGTAGTCTTAGTCAAAGAAAATAAAGGTACACAATTTCCCATCTATTACATTAGCAAGACACTAGTCGACGCCGAGAAGAGGTACCCCGATCTTGAAAAACTGGCTCTGGCCTTAGTCGTAGCTTCACGGAAGCTTAGACCGTATTTCCAATGCCACCCCATCTCGGTCGTCACGACTTTCCCCTTAAGAAACATTTTACACAAACTCGAACTTTCGGGAAGATTGGCCAAATGGGCCATCGAACTAATCGAGCACGATATTATATATCGACCGCGAACGACGATAAAGTATCAGGTCCTCGCATACTTCGTCACCGACTTCAGTGCGCACATACTGCTCGAAGTCGAAAATAAGCCGTCCACACTTCTTCCCAAGTACACGACCTCTAGGTCCTATACACTGACGGTGCATCTAGTGTGTCGGGGTCCGGGCTGGGACTCGTACTCGAAGTCCCAACAAGCGAAGTGATTTGTCAGTCCATAAAGTGCTAAGACATGACTAACAACGAGGCCGAATATGAGGTCGTAATTGAAGGACTAAGACTAGCACTAAAATATGGGGCGAAGCGGCTAAGGCTGCGCTGCGATTCTTAGCTCATGGTCAACCAAGTCACAGGGACATTCCAAATCAAGGAGCAAAGGTTACAAAAATACCAGACTGAAATCTGCAAACTACTACCCGAGTTCGTCAGCACGACCAGATCCCCCGAGCACAAAATATCGAGGCAGACAGCCTCACCAAATTAGCAGCAGCCACAAAAAACATCACAACCGGAGACCAAAATATGGTCCACCTCTTCAACTCGTCGATAGAACAAATCGAGGTAAGAACTATAAACCTAATTTGGGACTGGCACAACCGTATTATTACATATTTGCAGGACAAAATACTCCCCTATGATAAAAAAAAAAAGAGGCCAAGAAGCTGCGAATGCAAGCGGCCAGGTATAAAATCATTCACAACGACCTGTATAAAAGAACATATGGAGGCCCCCTGGAGAAATGCTTGTGCCGAAATTAGACACGGTGCGTCCTTGAAGAAGTGCACGAAGGCCACTGTGGAGATTGAGCATTGGTCAGGTGCCTCATACGAGCGGGATATACTGGCCCACCATGAAAAAGGAGGCCACAGATTTCGTGAAAAATGTGAGCAATGCCAGAAGTACGCCCCAATTATCAACCAAGCAGGCGAACACCTACACTCAGTAACTTCCCCTTGGTCGTTCATCAAATGGGAATGGATTTCGTGGCCCCCCTCCCGTCCCGACGAGGTAACATATGGTTTCTCTTGGTTTTAACTGATTATTTCTCTAAATGGGTGGAAGAAGGAGAATTCACCCAAATACGCGAGCATGAAGTAATCGCCTTCATATAGAAGAACATCATATGTCGTTTTGGTCTCCCCAATGAAATCATCTGCGACAACGAACCTCAATTTGCAGGAAAGAAGGTCGCCGACTTTTTTGAAAAATGACACATCAAAAGAATACTATCAACGCCTTACCACCCTGGGGGTAATGGACAAGCGGAATCCTCCAACAAGTCAATACTGAACATTATGAAAAAGAAACTCGAAGTCGCCAAGGGACTGTGGCCGGAGATATTACCAGAAGTACTCTGGGCCTACCAAACAACACCAAAAATGAGCAACGAGAAAACGTCATACTCGCTAGTCTATGGGACTGCTGCAATAATACCAGTCGAGGAACCCAATCCAAGATGCTTCCGTGAAAGTGGACCCCAGAACGATGATAGTAGAAGGCAAGAACTCGAGAAGTCGGGGAACGAAGAGATATGTCCACGTAAGGATGGTCGCCCAAAAGCAACAAACAGAATGTTGCTATAGAAATAGGGAAATATCAGGCCACTTAAAGTCGGGGACTACGTGCTTAAAACTAAAACACAAGCAAGCAAAGACCCACGGGAAGGCAAACTGGGACGACCCCTACAAAATAACGACAGCAGTAAGCAAAGGGTCATTCACACTAGAAATAATGGAAGGAAAGCGACTAATGATGATAGGCTATAATTACATATTTTATTCGCTTATTACACTCTAGTTTACTGCACTTTAATTGAGTTTGAGCTTTAATCGCTAGTGTTTTGCACTAACTGTGTGTTTTATGCCTTGTAGGAGTGATTCCGAGCTATATAGATTTTATGGAATGAATTTAAGTGATTTGGAGCTTTGAAGTCTGATTAAAATCTCAAGGAATTGAGTCGGGATCGTGTTCGAGAGTCAAATTTGATAGTTGAGAACAAACGAAGACTCGAGGAGGCATATTGTGCACTGTCTAGTAAAATGGACATAAATTTTTCTCTGAACTCTATTTGGGCTATATAATATATGGTTAGAAAGCCAACTCAAAGGGATACAACTTTCATGTTTTACGTTTTTCCAAATTCCAAACGGAACAGGGTCAAAAATGCGACTGCGAATCTGACGCGGACTCGGGCAGAATAAAATCCCACTAACGTGAGATTAGCGCGGCCGCGCTAGTGGCAGCCTGGAAACTTTAATTTTTTGCGTAGGAGAAGGTATAATTGTTTGGGCCCGACCCTACTTAGTATATATACATGGGAGAACGTTATTTTTGAGAGATTGAACATATTTTGGACACAAATTCGACCTAAAGAGGCAAGGAGGGCAATTGGGCATCAATCCATATCTCCTTCTCTTGTGATTTTTATCATTGTTTATGAATTCTTTTGTAGTTTTTATCATTATTATGAGTAGCTAAATTGTCTAATCTAAGGTTTTGGTGGAACCCGTTGGGGGATGACTTTATTGTGATATTAATATAGTTTTGGTTGGTTGTTAATCTCTATTTGTTCAACTACGTTCTTGTTGTAGTTGATTGAAAGGCCCTCAATTAGCTGTGCCTATTTATTATGTATTTGCTTGAGAGAGAATGCATATTTAGGTAGTTGTTTGAACAAGATCACTCCCGGAGTATAGGCGAGAGTCATAACCGAGGGTTTAGAGGTTGGATTAGAGATAACGATACCTCGGGTGCAATCTAAAGTGAACTGTAATGCAATCTAGCTAGCGTAACTTGAGAGAGTGCGTCTAGTAAATTATCATAATTACTTGAGAGAGATTTATGGTAGCTGGAGTGTTCATGATTGATAGAGAGAACTAAATCAAAACTATAGGAAGTATACAATACGGAAGTTCACCAACAGGGGAGACCATAACCTTAGACCTTTATTACAATTGTTTACACCTCATTGTTAGTTAGTCTTTATTTTATTAATTTTGTTCAGTTGTAGTAGTAAAAACACCACCAAGTGATATTCATAACTTTTGAGAAAGTTGATTATTGAGAATGTTGTAATCTAACAATAACAATTGATACGTTAGTTCCCTGTGGGATTCGACTCTGGGCTAAATACTCAGATTATATTTGCAACGCCCGCTTAGTCTTTTAATAGACATAGTTGAGCGTGATCAACTACCAAACAACTGGAACATTACACACCTCAAGTACTTCAACTTTTAAAGGACGAGGTCCCCAAAGTCGCACTATTTTTCCTTCACTCGAGCTTTGTCCCAATTGGGTTTTCTCGAGGAGGTTTTTAATAAGGAGGTGACGTGGATACTTCAGGATTGAAGTGAGCACAAATGAAGGCATTGGACGATAAGTTCATTACTCGATCTCTAACTTTTTTTCCAGCTCGACCAATGAAGGGACTAGATAGACCGTAACTGGGACTGAACTACCAGCCAACGCCCGTAAAATATGTAAATCTCTCCAAGAATATGTATAAAGCACAAGTACATGAAAGTTTATTTCTTCTCTCCCCAAGCAAAGGTTACATTTGAACTCGTTCGAATTAACATCTTTTCGGCCCACGACCTCAATTAATTAAAGGTTATATTCGACCTCGTTTGAATTAACACCTATTCGACCCACTGCCTCAATTAATTAAAGGTTACATTCGACCTCGTTCGAATTAGTATCTACGCGGCCCACAGACTCATTGAAATAGAGGTTATATTCGACCTCGTTCGAGTTAACACATTTTCGCCCCACAACTTCATTTGATAAAAGGTTACATTCGACCTTGTTCGAATTAACACCTATTCGGTCCACATCCTCAATTAATTAAAGACTATATTCAACCTCATTCGAATTAACACCCATTCAACCTACGACCTTAATGAATCAAAGGTTATATTCAACCTTATACGAATTAAAACATATTCGGCCCACGGCGTAACTAAATAAAGGTTATTTTCAACCTCGTTCAGCCTACTCGAACAAATTTGTTACGACAAAGGCAACCAAGCAACAAAATCATAAAAACGCACAAACCCGAACAAAGAAAAGGAATTAGGTACGAATAACAAAACTAACACTTCATACTTAGAATATTAATATCAAAACTAACACTTTATACTTCGAATATTTTTTACAAAGGTTGCATGCCTACAAAAAAGTACACATGAATCTACGGCTAAACAAAAAAGCACAACAACTAATCACCGCCTAGACCAGCAGCGCCACCAACTTGATCTCCCAGACTGTCCCCACCAACCTCCTCGCCATCGCCATCATTAGCGGAATATGCATCCTCATACCAGGCATATTTTTCAATCCGATCCACGCCCGCATCCTCCTCGTTGTCGCCTGCTTCCGGTGTAGCGGGATCATAGACACAAGCAAACCAAGCGTTACGTGCCTTAGCACGAGCATCCTCGAAGTCGGCTTCTGAAACAACCCCCTTCCTCATCAGGTCCCTGAATATATCCAGCTGGGCCTCAGCATGAATCCATTCCTCATACAAATCTCGCGGAACGTCAAGAAAAGCAGAATTGCGGGACGAGGACGGCTGAGCCAACAACAGCGCCTTCTCGGCCTCTAGAACTGTAACTCGATCACTAAGGCTCTAAGACTCTTTCTCCAGCTCCCTTATTCGCTCATCAAGCCGCTCCTCCCTGAGTCTGGTCGTCTTCAAAGCACTCTCCTGCTCAAAACGAAGAATGTGGATCATGATTGTGAAAACCTCCTCCTTCCTTGCAGCCAACAACTGGGCACACTTTGCCTTCTCTAAGCCTGCCACCTTATCAGCAACCTCGCCACTCAGAGCATCCACTTTGAGTTGACACTCCTCGAGCTCGGCGCGTAATGAAACCATTTGGGCTTGAAGATCGGCACATTGAGCCTCAACCCCCTTGCTCACCTCAAGTTCCTCTTCTTTGTCCCTCAACGCCCCCTCGAGTTCGCTACATTTTCTGATGACCCTTACCAACTCGTCATCCTTTTCCTTCAGCTCGTCTCGGAGAGCCCCGAAATTGCTTCTCCCACCAAACCGCCTGCAAAGCTTGCAGTGTTTATAACGGTATTCGATACTTCCGCTGCATCTTCCAAAAAATGGCCTTACGCCTCTCCTTCCGCCGGGCGCTCTCGATCTCCAAATCACGGTTTGAAAAAAAGACAAAAAATGAGGAATAAGAACGAGACTAAGCTCAACAAAAAAAATGGAGAAAAAATCAAAAGGCTTACCCTAAGAGCGAGGCCGACTATACTCCTCGACAAAGTAGCATTCTTTATCTTGTCAAGGGGTTTACCTCCATATTGGAACTGGGGGGACCAAGAGAAGGAACTACGTCCTCAGTATTCACCAGCAAATCCCGGTCCAAGGGGATCGCAATGGTTCGCGTGGTCTCCTCCAATCTAACCTCAAGTTGGGTAAGCCTTTCCCTCATCATCCTCACTTCATCAACATCCATATCGGAGACCGTCTTGTAACCTTCTTCAGCTACTCTTTTCCCCTTCGTGTCGACCTGGGAAGAAGGATCCTCGGCTGTTAGCGAGGCCTATGGCTCATCCTGTCGTAGGGTATCAGGGACTCTCGCTGACAGCCCCTCAAAATCCATTGCAGCCTCAGGGAGAGACGCACCCTCCTCGGCCCTAGACGACAGCGCAATCATAGGCGGTAACTCGGCGTTATCTCCAAGATCTATGGTCACAGAGTCTCGGTTGACAATATCCTCCATCATCGAGCTCCCCGCACGGATAGCCCTTTCTCCGACGTATACAAATCGCCTCTTAAGGGGAAGAAAATTATCACCATTTGACGACGATTCCTCTTCGTCATCCTCGTCTCTTTAGATGATGTAAAGGAGAAGTTGAGAGTTCCGCGACAGGCGTAGTCGATGACCGAGCAGACCTCACAGCGGCAGAAGGAACAAGTGCTGCCTTCTTTTTGCGAAACATAGGAGCGGGAGCCTTCGGCCTTCTCGAAGATTCTCGGGCTGCAAAAGAAAAGTTAGAAGACTGTCACTTCCTGCACAAAATCGTAATGAGCAGGCGACCATGAGGTCAAAATGGCTTGGACAAAAGATAACAACGTATATATGAATATTGATAGACAAAATCACCAGTCACTGAAGGCTTGGGTCCGAATTTCTTGATAAAAGTCGTCCATTCACGAATCCCCACTATGTGAGGCAAGACCTGGCTGACCCAATCATGAATATCCGCAACCAAAGGAGGGGGAGAAGTCTCGGCTGAGCGAGGAAAAACTGTAATGTTAGCCTACGACTAAAATGGGAAAAATAAACACTTGGCAAGAGATACTTACGGGCATAATTCCAAGCCTCAGGGAATCCACTTGTGTTGTCCACCACGTCCTCGGCCTTGACGAAGAAGTAGTTGAGCCAGAACTGACGATTTGCTTTATCGTCCATCTTCACCACCAAACTTTTACTTCCTCGGTGACGAAGATGCAACATCGTCCCCGTATAGAAACTAGGGGAGAAGAGGTGCATCAGGTGGCGAAGAGAGACCCCACAGCCAGCCAACTCTGCATATTTCGTCAACATGTGGATAAGCTTGTAGATGTAAGTGAGGAGTTGGGCCGGGAAGACGCCGTAGTAGTGGCAAAATTCCTCCGCCAACGGAGAAGAGGAAATGAATAGCCTACATAGAACTGATACGCGTAGAGCATGCAATATCCTGGGCGTGTATATGTACCACGTCACACCCTGCCGGAAACAGATCGATGTGAGCCAAAATTTTGAACTTTGCCCTAAAATCAGCGAGATCGACCTTGTTCATCATCGATTTCGAGGCCTCAGGGTCATCTTCAGGTAATTTTGAAAAGTCAGATTTAGTATTTTCACTACGAGGAATTATTTCCTCCACTGCAAGAAATCTATCATCCTCAAGGGCAACAGAAACATTGTCGTCGTGAGGAGACATACGTATCACCAAGGTGGTAGGGTTATCCGCTATACCGGAGCCGAAGGGTGCGTTAACCATATTCTTGAAGGAGGATGTTTTAAGCACAAAAGTTGGAAGCAACGAAGATCACTAGAATCAAGAGAGTGGACACATAATGATGAAGCAAAAAGGAGACTAGGGTTCAATATGGAGAATGCGAAACAAACACAAATGACCTCAGATCCCTATTTATAAGAGTTCAAGCACCAAAACCGAGAAATCAGGCCATCAATACCCAACGCAGTCATAGAAACGGCAGAGGTGCAAGAAACAGTGCAAATCGTCGGGAAAACGCGTCATAATGACACATGATGTCATGACGTCATTCTGAAACAATGTATCCCCAAAGTTTGCAACTCACGAAAAGTCATGTTGCCACCTCGCCTAAAGCACCTGCTACCCAACTTGCTCGCTCAATTTCGTCACAGAATATTTAGCATAATATAGCATTAAAGAAAGTTATCGGTCGAGCTCGCCCAAGACGTAGCGAGATCAATGGCCGAGGTGTCGACATGAGTCATGATCAAGATACCGATAGAGATTGCAATCAAATGTCAACAAGGGTCGAGGTCGAGATTGACTATTAATGATAAGACTTGTAACGATTAATTTGTCAGGATAGGATACTAAAAGGAAATATTCTAGCGGATATTCCCTGCATTTGTACTATTAGGGTTTCCTACGAAAAATGCCTCATATATATAGAAAGAAGAGACAACGATAGGGGCATGTAATATTCATTCTGATAAGAACACTTTTGAGAAGAAGACTTTCTCTCTTACAAAAACACAAAGATTACCTTTTTACAAAGATTCTTGTCATATTATTCCTCATTCCATCAGATCCCAGGACCATTCATGCGAATCTTGGATCTATCTATCATTCATCATTATCAGGCAAAATATTCGTCCAACACATCTATTATTGGGTGAATCATTCTCTTTATTTACTTAAATGTCATTTATTGACATTTATTGTTAGTTATATCTCCCTTAATGTTTTTGCTTTAAGAGTATTCTATATTTGTTGCCACTAACCATATATTGATTCGGTCTCATCTACTATACGTCTTTGTGCTTAATATCTATAGTTATTATCTTTAACTAGAGATTTAACCCTCATTATAAATATTTCATAATTTAACCAGAAATTATATTTTTTAGTCAAACAACACCTACGGCAAGGAAAAGGGGTATAGTAGACAAAACAAAAAGTTGCCTAAAAGAGAACCAAATTAGATGTCGTTCTTTTGGTCTCTTTCCTACTCACTTGCAATGTACGTGGTAAAATCAATTAAAAAGCAAGATTAAGATTAAGATTAAGATTAATAAGCGATTCTAGTCCCTCATGCTTGACAAGATAGATGCTAGTCCTTTCTATTGGTAATATGCTCTTAATTTTATATTTGATTGCTGATTTAGCCTAATAAAAGTTTTTGTTTGAATTTTTTTTAGAAAAAATTATTCACTAATGATTTGTCGAATGCCATCTACCGCAGATATGATACATGCTTTTACTTCATGTCTTCTGGGGCAACTTTAGAGCCCGTCTGGACATAAAAAAATATTTTTTTTCAAAAAAAGTTCACTTTTTTTTCGATATTAGTGTTTGTTCATAATTTTTTCAACTTTAACTTGTAGATGCATTTTAAATTTTTTTTAAAATTCCAAAAAATTATTTTTCAAAATTTGACTCAAATCACTCACGTAACTTTAAAAATAATCCAAACACAAAATTTCAAATACTAAACACAAAATCTTTTTTGGCCATTTTTTTGAATTTTACATTTCTTATGTCCAAACGCCTACTATTCTCTATACTTGCTTGAGTTTTATATTCTCTTAAACTGAAATTATTTGGGATTGATTGATTTAAAATCAAAAAATGGCGAGGATGTAATGTTAACCCCATTTTCGAGGTCCATTTCTAATACTCCATTATAGAGCTCTCAAGTCTCAAGGCTCTGCAGAAGAAGATTTCTGCTTCGTTATGGAGGAATTACAGAAAGCGTTGAGTGATAAGGGGCTAACACTGTCGCCTGTGCCGGAAAAGGGTCGCTGCCTTTTCACTACTCGTGATTTCTCTCCAGGTCTTCCTCCATTTGTTCGTTAGGAATATATCTAAGGTTTAATAACACTATGTATAACTTAAATTCGCTTCTTCTTTTTTTTGGATAACAGGGGAAGTAATTATATGGGAAGACCCATATGTTTCAGTTCCAAACAAATCATCAGCAAAATGTGAATGGTGTTTCGCTTCAACTAACCTTAAGAAATGTTCTGCTTGCCATGTTGTTTACTACTGTGGTAATACATGCCAGGTACGCTTTCTACTTCAAATTCCGTATATCTGATTGCTGATTTCAGATTTTTTTTTGG
>ML339002.1:0-19192 GCA_005239505.1 Nicotiana paniculata | reverse complement strand
AACGATACTTCAGGTGCAATCTAAAGTGAACTGTAATGCAATCTAGCTAGCGTAACTTGAGAGAGTGCGTCTAGTAAATTATCATAATTACTTGAGAGAGATTTATGGTAGATAGACTGTTCATGATTGATAGAGAAAACTAATCAAACTATAGGAAGTATCCAAGAAAGAAGTTCACCGACGGGGGAAACCATAACCTTAGACCTTTATTATAATTGTTTACACCATACTGTTAGTTAATCATTAGTTTATTAATTTTGTCAGTAGAAGTAGTAAAATATTACCAATTGATATTCAAAATTCTTGAGAAAGTTGATTAAGTAAAAGTTTGTATTCTGATGGCTTGATTGATACGTAAATTCCTTGTGGGATCGACTCTGGGCATAATACCCCGGATTATATTTTCAATGCCCGTTTAGTCTTTCTATAAGATATAGTTGAGCGTGATCAGTTTCGAAAGAAAATAAAAAATGGTGCTCTCTCAATACTAATTTTTTTTTATAATTGTCTATGTAAATCTACTAAGTATAAACACTCAAGAATAGGATGAAAAACTGTATCTGTATTGAATGCCAAGTTCAGTTTAAATATAAGTTTGAATTATGAGACTTATTCAAATCAAAACACTATCTAAAACTAACTAGCTGAATGATAAGTATGAAGTAAAAGGATAATTCTAAATCTATATCTAATCTAAAGATAAGTATGAAAGCCAAGAACTAACCCAAAGGGATAAAACAACTGTACTATAGTTCCATGTAGATCCGCCAATGAGTCATTGTTCTTATGCGGATTAATTTGAAAATGCAGTGCTAGAGGTACGAATGGGTTGGCGAATTTTAAATAACCAATTTGGACGTTTTAATTCATCTTTTTATATATTAATTTGTAGGAGGGATGAGACGCCTTCGATAAATTGCATAAATTGAGATTGATTTTTTGGCAATAGATTTTGATTCTAAGCAATGACGACTGAGCTAAATTGTGATGGTACACAAAGACGAAAAAGGAGATTGTTTGGAGAAGCAATTAAGCATGCTAGACGATCATCCAAGTTCTAATGTTTAGCAACGACAATAAAGCATAGGATAGGACCAAAGACAATCCTAGAAATCAGACTATTTTTTGGTTGTAATATATATATTTATTGCACTTTTTGATAGGGAAGACACCCAGCTTCCAAACACGGATGTCCATGTGATTTTTATTAATGAAAAATAAAAACTATACATAAAAAGAGAGGGCATACACCTAATTCCTTGATGCAGGATGAGAGTAGGTAAAGCGACATAAAGAACATATACAAAAAAATATCGTCTTAAAAAATACAACTACATTCGTGTTTCTACATTATAAATAAAAATATTGTCTAATTAACTTAATTAAGTCGGCCTTTTTTTCGAAGGTTAGAAACAATAGTCAATCATTTTTAATGCAAGTGTTCTATTAATTTAATAACATTAGTTTTCAGCACTAGAAAAGCTATTGCATTTTCCGCGTTACATGCTTCAGCTATACAATTATTTTGTCCATGTATATAATCTTGCTAAGTTTAATTACTTATCTTTTTTTCTTTATTCACCAATTAATTTGTTATCCTTTAACATATATAGTTGATTGATATTAAGTGCAACGTACGTACATAAAGACTAGTTTATATTATATTATATTATAAGCATAAAGACCAGACTAAAAACGTAAAAGACTGAAATAACCATATAAAACTAAAAGACTATAATACTCTTCAATATGATATTATTTCAAATATAATTTTGTATAAAAAATGTAAATATACGTATTAATAAAATTAATAAAAAAGAAAATATTTATAATTGAAATAAAGACGAACATGGCAATTGGTAGTCCTTTGACTTTCACCACTAATTAGTAACCTCCTATTAAATATTAAATAATAGTTACTGAATTGTGTTGATTGGAAATCCTACATTCTAGAATTTCTTGAGAATTCTAAGCATCACCAACCTTTGAATTGTTTCTAATTTAGTATATGTAGAATACAACCCAACGAATAAGGTGTCAATAGTATTATTTTTATTCTCTTAAATAAATTGCTAAATGATTCATCCGTTATAGAAACTGAAAAGTCATATTTGTCATCTCATTATTGTAATGTTGTTTCTTCTTTGCTAATGACGTTATAACACTATTCATCCTTGTGTGACTAGACAACGTCAAAGCATTCTATAAGCAAACTTTCAAGCATTTTGCTTATACCATGTATGATATTTAAAGGAAGAAACAAAGTTTGAGGTCTACGCCAAGATATGATTTCTTTACTAAAGTATGAAGTAACTGGTTCATCTATCGTTATCTTCTTTTTTCTTTTTTCTTTATTTGGTGCATAATTTTTGGATTGTATATGTAAAAGTTTTTAAGTCTATATTAATTCGGGTCACTCAAAATTGGTGTAGCAATAAAGGTAGTACATGTTCACTGAGTGTTAATTTAGTTTTTTTTTGTTCTCAATTTGTATGTATGTACTCATACTGACATTTTGGAATGAAGCTTAGCTGATGATGTTTCACGTATGACTATGTGAGCAAGATTTTGCTCTCGATTATAAGTCAGAACTGTATTTCTAATAGAAGTTATATTATAGCGAAACATCTTGCTTTTTAAGGGACTATTGTAGGAGCTTCTCTAACAAAAAACCAACAAAGAAGGAACAGAAAGACATTTAAACAAAATACAACATTTCCTGTCAGAAAATGAATGAGGTATGCAATTTCTTTCTAAATAATGTTCAATGCCTTTTTTTTTTTTTTTTTTTTTTTGCATTAGATAAAATTCATGGTTAAATAATTTGTAAAACATATTTTATCACATGAGCTATGTATTATAATATAAAAGGGATATTTATGTCTGCTGTAAGAGTTATGGTAATAATAAAGTGAACCGAGATAATATGATAAAACATATACCAACATTACATATTTGTATCTCATAAAATAAAACTAATATAATTATACATAATCAACATTGTAGTGGTAACATTTTGTACATTTGATTTATAATTCTGTTTAAAAAAAAACGATTATATACAATATACTTGTAATCACAATTATTTTGATGCACATTTGTGAAAATTGATATGAACTACACGTGCAATGCACGTATTCAGAGACTAGTTACGAATGTTCTAGTTAAATATTGAACGACTATAATAATCTCAAAATATTGATAAACTTTTATGTCCTTAAATCTTTCAAATAAAATACTTGCAAGGATGGACATATAATTGAGAAATTAACACTTTCTTAGGAAGAATTATACTTGAAGAAGGACGTATCTTTTGACCACCATAAAGCAGGCACTATGAGTGAATATCTTTGCTGTAAGACCTCCATTAAACCAACCACTAGGAATTAAAATCGTCAATTACTTATTTCAAATGTTTTAACGCATGGAATTTCACAATAAAATTATTTTTGTTGCTGAAATTTTACGATTAAAATTTCAACACAACTCATAAATGAAATTTCATATTACATCTTGATAGTGTATGGAACTTTAAAATCTTTTCTAAAGGCTAATAATTTATGCATTAAGTATTTTTAGTGTTAACTTTTTATAATTAAAGACGTACAAGTTATAGCTGATTTTGCAATTGATTATATTTTGTATTTATATCGGGTAATACACAAATTTGCTGTCTACTATGTTTTGTATTTGCATATTTCTTTTGATTTGCGATGCTGATTGCTAGGTTCATATTAGAAAGAATTACAAGAAAATACACGTGACTTTACACCATAACAAAAAATAACCCATGTTTTTTTAGTTTTACCTGACTTAGCCAATATTATACTTTGTTTACCGTGAAAATGGTAACTACAATTATATTTAGTTATATGGTTCTAAAAATACGCTATTTATCCTAATACCAATTGTTTAACGGTTATAGCTAAGTGTGTTAGGATAGAACAGTAAGAAAAAGATTAGAAAGCTGAAGGAAAGCAAACCAGAGTGCCTTAAGTCGAAGGCTCGACGTTGACCTCGAGGGTCCCTGAGACCGAGATTCTGGCCTAGATCGGGTGGTCGATGGAGCTATAACAAGCTTATAGGCCTTGAGATACACTATTTATGATCAATGATAAAATATAAATGATGAACAAGTAAAAGAGAGCAATAAATGCAAGTAAATGAGTTAATAAAGAGGAATAGAGGATGTTTGGTATTAAAGCAGAGAATGTTCTTGTGTCTTGTATTCAATGTATTATATATCCCTTACAAAATGACAAGGATCCCCTTTTTATAAGAGCGAGAGTCTCAACATAGTATAAACATTAATTGCCAAGATTCATAATTGATACTGCTATTTAATGTTCAAGTACGATATTGTACTTTGTCACAGAACTGCCTGCCTCAATCTCTGTGTTGGCTTCTTGTGTCGATCCCCAACTTGTACTGCCTCGAATTCGGATTGTGGGAACGTCCGAAGTCGGGCTTCGGACCATATCCTGAAACTTACGCGAATATACCACCTTACGCTGTGTCAGACTTAGAAAATGGCCTTTCCGATTTCGACCGTATACAGATAGTCCCTGGAGTGGAATGATAAAAAACGTTTTCTGAATACTCATTCCTTTAATATTCCCATCGTGAAAGCACTCTGTCAGAGCATTAAATGGCCTATTCTCAAAGGCTACGCAAGAGTCACTTACGACACAGTTACACAAAACTTACGATCAGCCGTAAAATCCGACCCTTCCATTCTTCGGGTGCTGGCCCCAGACCCCTATAAATAATGCACTTACCTGCGACATGCATTTTTGCAGCAACCTTCAAGCTATTTGGGCCAACTTCCAGACTATTCTGCGTCAATTCTCTTTTCGTGCTTATTCTTTCGTCTTCCTTTTTCGACACAATCATGGGAAAAACCTCTAAGACAGTCCCCTCCCGAGAGGGCGCTTCTTTCTCTGATCGCCCGTCCAAGGACGAAACAAAGAAGCCACCGTGCATCGAGCAATGTGTTCCTGAGGACTTCGAGATGGCTTCCGACCTTACTGTCGACAAACCTCCAACCATGCCGGGCCGACATGAACCTATGTCCAGATATATAAGTGTCATATCCGGAATAGAAAAGGTAAAAACGGACTGCGGCTGGGCGGAAGTGGTTCACGTTGAAATCCCCAACGCTGGGGAGGATATAACATCCTATAAAGAGGGCTTCCTCAGCTTCTATACATAACCTTTCACTTTGGGTCCTGTCGAACCTTCGTCTCCACAGGTGGACCCAGTGATTCTCGATTTTTGCCAATAATATCGAGTGACGCTCGATCAGATTTGTCCTTTGTTTTGGAGGATAGTATACATGCTCCAATACTTCTCCAATCGTATCGAGGGAATGACTTTCACCCTCGACCACTTGATACGGACGATTATACAGTCCCCGCCTGTATCGAGGGGGCTTGATCATGCTTCAACATCGGTCCGCGAAGCCATTTTTTGTAACCACCGACGAGACCAGAGATCATGGATGGATAAGTAGGTTTGTCAGGGGGAGGACCTCCGATATTATTCCAGCTGACAGGGCGCCGTTCCCGGAGGAGTGGAATATGGCGCGTAAGTAATATTCGATATTTCTATTTTTTTTCACTGTACTTATCAAACTAAACTCCCCTTGTTTATACAACCACCGCTTGGCGTCCTGACTTGATCCAGAATCTGTTTGGGTGGGTCGCACAAATAGATTCTGTCCTTTCGTACACAGGCGATCTTGGCGTGTTTTGATGCAGAAAAGGTGGCAAGCCAAGAACCACAGTAATCTTTCTCTCATCGATTTTCATATGATCCCCCTTTGAAACAAATGATCTCATACGCCTTTAAATACAGGCCTCGGCAATACCTTGTTGGTGAGGCCGCCTCTTCCCGGTGAGGAAGCGACTTCAAAACCTGGCGAGGCCAAGAGAAAGAGAAAAGGGGCACCAGATGAGCCTCCTCAAGCAAAGAAGACCAAAGCCCGCAAGTCCAGGACCAAGGTCTCAGTACCGACTCCGGTCGTTATCTCGCGTCCCTGCACCGTGGACGAAGGCGAGGACGAGGATAACCTCCCTTTGGTACAAAAGGTAAGGAGAAACATAATCGGTCCACCGACCGCTGATTGTGGGGCCGAAGAACCTAGGACGACCGATGTTTCCTTTCCTTGATCGGAGGGGAATTTCAGGGAGACTCGATCACGGTACTCAAGCCATCATCGGGCCATGACATGGTCCACCTCGATGAGCTCGATGGGCTTGACTTTGACACTGCGTGTGGTTCTGCTTTGAGCCCATCCTTTTCCTCTGGGGAGATTAGTGATGCCCAAGACCGGGGCACCCCCAGCGAAAACATCCTCCGAGGGGGAGATGGTACTTTTGAAGACCTATTTGATGACATCGAAGATGCGGCTAATCCTGATGCCCCTGTCACTTTTGGAGAGGCCGAGGGACATCTGGAACGGGTGCTTTTTCTGACTCACTATCGGTCATCCTGAAATCTAACCTCTGTTTGCTTAACCTCCTCCTTCTATGTTGCAGGCCAAGAAAGCATACGGAAACATCAGAAACCTTCACACCAGCAGCTTCAACTGCAATTCCTCAACTCCAAACCTTCCGACGACCATTCAAAATCAACCCGAGACCCTCGGGACCCCAACCAAAAACACAGACAAGTCATAAATGATTACCCACTCTTAGTCGAACTCTCGGAACACCCAAAACAACATTGAAACTCCAATTCAACCCATGATTCAAGCCTAAGATTCCTAAAACTTCCTAATCACCATCGATGTCGAAACCAACCAAAACACATCAGAATGACCTGAAAATTTGTACACACGTCCAAAATGACACTACGAAACTGCTCCAACTTCCGGAATTCTATTACGACCCTGATAGCCTATTTTCCACTGCCGACCGAAAATCGCCAAAAATGAACTTTCGCCAATTCAAGTATAATTCTACACCGGACATCAATACTACATTCCGAACACACTCCTAAATCACCTAACGATGTTATCCGAGCCATAAAATCTACATTCCGAGGTCGTTTACCAATAAGTCAACTCCTAGTTGACTTTTTCAACTATCAAGCCAATTTAAGAGACTAAGTGTCTCAGTTTAAGAGACTATCCGGCCAATTTAAGAGACTAACTATCAGGTCAATTTAAGGCCAATTTAGGGTTTTCTTGTTATTGGGTCAGTGATATTTAGCTTGTTTCATGCTTAATTTATTGAACTAATGGTTGCAAACACTAATTCATGCCTTTTTAACTAGGGTTGTTCTTGAGAAAGATGACCCAAGTCTAGGTAAAATAGGCTAACAAGGAATTAAGGTGAACTCAAGAGATTGATAGCCCCAATTAAAGGGTAGAAACTAGATATGGAAATACCCGACTTGAGCCAATTTCACTTGCTTTGTTGAAACACCCAATTAGGCTTGAGAAAACCGATTCGGGCAAAGTCACCCAAACTACCGAGAGGTATAGGGTGAGTAATTGAGTGTGAGGTTATATCACGAGCCCATAACTAACAAGTTTATCCTAGATTTTAGATCCCGTTAGATACTCGCCTAGGTGTAAGTTGCATCCCTAGTGCCCTTTATAACTCGATAAAACCTTCACAAAAATATTGTAGTAAGCTTGTTCTTAGTAATCTTTAGTATTATAACTAGTATAGAATCAAAACAACCAATGTTTAGAAGAGTAATTAAGAATATTACACATTGCTAAGTCGAATAGGAACTCAACTCCAACCATCTAACTCCCTGTGGATTTCGATCCCAATCCTATAGGGTAAAAGCTACATCGACCCCGCCTTGTCATTCTATAGTGGTATAGGTCGGAGCCTATCAGCTACTCCCACTCTGTTTCGAATAACTTCATTCTTGATCTTATCTCTCCTGGTACACCCACACATCCATCGCAACATCCTCATCTCTGCTACTTTCATCTTTTGCACGTGGGAGTTTTTGACTGGCCAACACTCAGCCCCATACAGCATAGTCGAATCACCACTCTATAAAACTTACCCTTAAGTCTTGGCGGCACATTCTTGTCATATAAAACACTGAAGCGAGCCTCCACTTCATCCAACCCGCTCCGATGTGATGTGCGACTTCTTCGTTAATCTCCCTGTTACCTTGGATAATAGACCCAAGATACTTAAAACTCGCTCTCTTAGGGATAACTTGACCATCAAGATTTACCTCTAAGCCTGCTTCATAGGTCCCATCGCTGAATTTGCACTCCAAATATTCTGTTTTGGTTATGCTCAATTTGAAACCTTAGACTCCAAGGTCTGTATCCAAACCTCCAACCTCGCGTTAACTCCGATTCGCGTCTCGTCAATCAACACTATATCATCGACAAATAGCATACACCTAGGCGTCTCCCTTGGATGTGTCGCGACAGTACATCCATCGCTAAGGCAAATAAAAATGGGCTAAGAGCCGACCCCTTGTGAGACCCTATCACCATAGGGAAATGCTCCAAGTCACCACCCACAGTCCTCGCCCGAGTCTTAGAATCATCATACATATGCTTAATCACCCTAATGTATGCTACCGGAATGCCGCTAGACTCCAAACACCTGCACCGGACCTCCCTCGGGACTTTATCGTACGCTTTCTCAAGGTCAATAAACACCATATGCAAGTCCTTTTTCCTCTCCCTGTACTGCTCCACTAATCTCCTTACCAGCTGAACCGCTTCCGTAGTCGAACGGCCCGACATGAATGCAAACTTATTCTCGAAAATAGACACGCACCTCCTCACCCTGGCCTCCACCACCCTCTCCCAAATCTTTATAGTGTGACTCAACAACTTGATACCCCTATAATTGTTACAATTTTGGATATCACCCTTGTTCTTGTAAAGCGGAACCATCGTACTCCACCTCCATCCTTCGGGCATCTTTTTCGTCTTAGAATAACATTAAACAGCCCACACCCTTGTTCTTGTAAAGTGGAACCATCGTACTCCACCTCCATCCTTCGGGCATCTTTTTCGTCTTAGAATAACATTAAACAGCCCACACCCTTGTTCTTGTAAAGTGGAACCATCGTACTCCACCTCCATCCTTCGGGCATCTTTTTCGTCTTAGAATAACATTAAACAGCCCAGGTAGTCACTCCAAACCTGCTCGCCCCGCGCTCTTCCAGAATTCCACTGGGATTTCGCCACGCCCCATCACTCTGCCCTTGCACATGTTACGCATCGCTCCTTCCACCTCCGCTACTGTAATCCGCCTACAGTACCCAAAATCCCGCCGACTCTTGGAGTGTTCCAACTCACCCAGCACAATGCGTCTATCCCTCTTCTCGTTCAACAGTTTATGGAAGTATGTCTGCCATCTTCTCCTAATAAGTGCCTCGTCCATCAATACCTTGCCATCCTCGTCCTTGATGCATTTGACTTGGTCTAAGTCACGGGCCTTCCTCTCCTTCACCTTGGCCAACCGGTACAACTTCTTGTCCCCGAGCTCCTCGTACAAACGAGCAAACACAGCAATTTTAGGCGTCGTAACTGCTAACTTTGCCTCTTTCTTTGCCTTTCTGTCCAATTAGTCCTTTTTTCTTTCTCTCATTTGTACTCTCCACTAGCTTTAATGGAATCCTCCAGCGTTATGAAAAACTACACCTTATAATTTCTCCTAAAAATAATATCATGTAAAATATATATTAAAATATTAATGTATAATATACATACTTATNTATATATATATATATATATATATATATATATATATATATATATATATATATATATATATATATATATATATATAAATCAATGTATAATTTTATATATTTAACTAGCGAATATAATTATTTTTAGGCGACTGTCCAAATATATATGAGCGGGTCAAGGTCGTTGGGTGTTTTAAAAGATACTGATAGGTTTTTTTTAATACAAATAATACACGTGGTGGGTTAAGAAAATACCACATGGCGAAGTTAAAGTCAAAAAATTGACCAGGTTAGTTCTATTAGATATAGGGGCAAGTTTGACCCCAAACGTTAGGAGCATTTGCGGACCAAAAGATTAACATAGGGTATTTTTGAGCCATTTTCAATACGTTAGGGGTATTGTTGGCCCTTTTCAGTAAAAACAATACATTTTGCTTTGATGGGGATAGTTGGTCTTTCTCATGATAGCATAAAGCCACAAAGAATTAGTTTATTAATCCATAGACTTTTTAAGTCAACTATCAGCATGCTTTAAAAAGGACAACTTCACTCCATATTAAGTAGAACGGTTTTTTGGTGTAAAATAAGATAGAATGTACTGATTAGGCTATTCAATTTTGTTGAAAATAAATCAATTTAGGATGTAAAATTTGATGATGATGTTCTCTTTGAAAAGTATTTTCCAGCAATGACACACCAACATATTACTTATATTTTGGAAAATAATTTACACCATACCAAACATAGCGAAGGTTGTTAATTTATTTATTGTACAAGACACCACTTAGTACAATAATTTTGCTAAGTAAATGAATTAATGGAAGTGTAGTCACCTGTTTTTTTCTTTCTGTTGTGTTTCCTTTTTTAAAGAAAATGATAGCTGGAAAACCTATTTAGTTATCCGATTATCTAAACTGCAGGTTGTATTTGTTTTTCTGCTCAATCTTTTGGTGACTAATGAGGATTCGAGGAAGATCATTCAAGAATTTAAAGGTGCATAAGCAAAGAATGAGAAGCTAAGTTGATCGATGCATAGAGCCAACCTTGTGATGATCAATCTGCAATCCAACTACAACAACAGAATGTGTCAGAAGTCTTATCTTGCTTCAAGGACAGTGATGGACAAATCATTAACCGAACATTGTTCTACTTTGGTTCCAGATGAATTTGATTCAGCTTCATTTCTTCCTGTGAAAAATGCTGGTTGTTTCGCAGGAGGCATTGCCATACTTTCATTACCAAGCATTGAGATAACATCAGACATTGTTGGCCTATTTGTTGCACCTTCTTGTACACATAATAATCTGACATGAATAACTCGTAATAACAGTTTAGTATCACACAGATCTCCAAGAGCTGGATCCTTCAATTCCAATGCACACCCTTCCTTCCATAGTTCCCATGCCTAATCCAGAATGATCAATTATCTCAAATTTCGTAATTTTAATATTTTAAACTTATAAAGGGTGTCAAGAAAACTTACATAACCTATTAAGTTGAGTGGGCGATCAAATTGTTTTAAGCTACTAGTTCTATGACCACTCACAATTTCAAGCATTAAGACTCCAAAACTGAAGACATCTGACTTGATTGAGAATGCTCCTTCCATGGCGAACTCGGGAGCCATGTAACCACTGTGTAAAGACAGAAATTTCCTACTCAATCAGTATGAATATTCTACATGTTTCAAGAAATAACACAAGCTCAACTCACTATGTTCCTACAACCCTGCGAGTCACTGCCTCCGTCTCGTTCTGCTTGAAAATTCTTGCCAAACCAAAATCAGCTATCTTGGGATTCATGTTTTCATCCAACAGCACATTACTAGCTTTAAGATCCCTATGTATCACTCTCATTCTTGAGTATTTGTGAAGATAGAGTAATCCTTGAGCAATTCCATCAATAATGTCAAAACGTTTCTGCCAATCCAGTAGCTTCTTTCTTTCAGGATCTGCCAAAGACAGAAAGCATTTCATCAAAATTTTCGAAAACCCGCTACTTGATGATTACGAGTCTTTCTTTCGGAATAATAACAAACCAAAGAGGAAGAAGTCCAAGCTCTTGTTGGGCATGTACTCATATATCAACATTTTTTCATCTCCATGAATACAACATCCTATAACTCGAACTAGATTTGTGTGCTGAACTTTGGCAATTAGTATAAGCTCATTCTTGAACTCCACAAGCCCTTGACCTGATGTCCTTGAAAGTCTCTTGACTGCAACCTCTCTTCCTTCTGGAAATTTTCCCTGTCATAGATTTTTTAGTTTTTTTTAAAGGTAATTTGTGATGGTACTAAGCAAGTTTTTTGGGCATATATAACACGGTGTAAATATACCTTATAAACAGCTCCAAAACCACCCTCTCCTATCTTGTTTTCACTCGAGAAGTTGTTTGTGGCTGCCAATATGAATCCAAAGCTATATATCTTCAAATTATGTACTTCCCTTCCATCTTCTTCTCTCAAATTTGTGTTGTTGAAGCTGTCTGACGGTTTCAACTCACGTATATACTCTTCCTCCTTTTCTTTCTCATCTGTGCAAGAGAAGTTTGTAGATATATATAAATACATAATTGATAAACAACATACTGTACTAGTTTCTAAATCACTTTTTGGAGATTTACCTTGTAGTTTGCATCTTCTCATTATAATGTAGAAGATGAAACCAGATATAAGCAAAGGGATAACAACAGCTACTACAATCACTATCCATGTCCAAGTTTTTTGTTTTCCTGCACCCATAGCATTATTGAATGTTATATGGTTGACCCTTGACCTATACAATCTATATAAGTTAATAAACAAGGTGTACTCCTGATATAAAGATTTACTTTTAGATGAAACCAGAACATATATTTTCTCTACGTCACCATTCTCATCGACTCGAAACTCTCCATTTCCGCTCCGAATAATGCAGCTTGTTCCATTGCTGCCGGTTTTGAAGGCAACACAACTGCAGTTCTCCCAGCACTTCTGCATACAATCACCAAGACTAATGCTTGCATTATCATAACTGTAGACAGAATAAGATTTATCAGTAAAGTATGCCCTCTTTTGCTTAAATTTATCTCCATCCTTTCGGCACTCAGGCAAAGGAGTAGAGACACAACCATCGTCACTTTCATAACCATAACAGAATTCATTATAAAGCACCGTCTTCACCACCGCCAATAATAGCCCCATATGAAGAGAAGTCAAGACTTGGAAAACTTCCTTCTGGAACGTCAAATTGGACGAACATGCCATCCTTTTCAGACACCAAGCTGAGATTATAGTGATATCCGTTAAAAGGACCATTCAAATTAGTTAAGAATGGAAAACCTTGGTTTCTCCAAGAGCCACTAGTCCAATAAACCCCGCCCCTTCGACGTATAACCAACTGAAATGCATCTTGAACTGACTCCAAACTTAGAGTAAAAGCCCCCGAGGCCGGAATATAATAACTCAACCAAGAAGTTAAAGTCCAATTCTGCTTTGTTGTAAGGTTATAACCAAGCTTCATACCAGGCAAAAGAGAATCGGTTGGGTGATCAAAGCTTTGCCATAAAGTAGTATTCCGAGTTTCATCCTGAAGCACAAAGTTTCCAGAATCTTCAAGTCTAGCTATTAAACTTCCTGTCAATAAAGGAGGGGCAATATTCACAACTGTCTTCCCTCCACTCATGATTTTTAATATTCCTGTAGAATCTATGGTGAGCAACCCTGAGTTGTTCAATATAGGTGTATTCGGATTGGCTATCCATAATTTCTTATCTCGTGGATCACCTGCATACCATATTCCAAGATAACTTTTATTCGTTTTTGGGATAGAGAAAAATCCTAAATTGAACTTTCCACCTTCTGAATCAAGTACTTGTGAGTGATTGAGTTCATCACCAGGCTTCATTGAGGTTATTGCAGCTACAGATGGAAGTTTAATGATACATTTTCTGCTGCAGAATAAGGTCAAGATAAGGAAGAATATGTAATTGGCTAAAGATTTCATTTTGGTAGCTAGTTGATGCAGATAATAATAATATGATCATCTCTTTATAGTGTTTTCGGTTGTTCAAAGCCATAAGTGCAGCTCAGAATAGTCAATGATTTGAAACATTTTTCAGCAAGATTGTTTCAAGTTTTTTCTGAGTCAAATGATATCCACACGTTTCTTGTAGGAAAGCTTGTGGAAAATGACTTTACATAAGCAACAATTTTGACAAATTCATATTTGGTGTTTGTTGTTTTTTCTTTAACGTTTCTATTTTCTTTTCTTCTTTCACGCCTTTTAAAGTAAAATGTCACGATCCGATTTCTAACTAAGTCGTAACCGGCACCAAGTGCCTTAACTTGATCGAGCGAACCCTCTTGACTTTTCTATTCTGTTCTATTCCTGTTATGTAATTGTCACGACCCGGAATTCCCACCGCCGGGATCGTGATGTCGCTAACATTTCACTTGCTAGGCAAGCCAACATTAAAACATTTTACTTCTTTTGGCGGCTTAAACAATAGCATTAATAACGAACTAAAATAATAGATATGTTCTAAGTACAAATGCGGAAGTTAAACATCCAATCGTCTATTACAATTCTCTGAATCTGGTGTCACAAGTTCACGAGCTTCTAAAGCGATACACATAAAGGTTTGAAATAAGTATAAACTTGTATGAATGAAGTTGTACAGCTAAATGAAAAGAGGATGGGGACTCTCAGGAGTTGCGGGCACTGAACAACCGTACCTCTAGTCTCCACAAATATCCGATCCGAGCTCGCTAATGACTGCCGCTGGGACCATCTCCAAAATCTGCACAATGTGTAGAGTGCAATATATGTACAACTGACCCCGTGTACTGGTAAGTGGCGAGCCTAACCTCGACGAGATAGTGACGAGGCTAAGGCGGGGCACCTATACAAAAACCTATACGTAGTATATCAAATGACAGAATAATAGAAATACTGAATAGAACCAAATAGTCAACTGAAAATGATAACCACGGCCTATAGAGTGAATCAGTGTCGTCCAGAGTTACCAATCCTTACTATATCAAATAATGAAAGAAATACTGGAAAGAAATGCAGCTCAAGAAATAGAAAGAGATAATACATAATTACCCCCTTTGGGGTTGAATCAATTTTTCAGATGCACCCTTTATCTTTGCGGGGATCCTATGACCCCCTGTACGATTTCAAAATAGAATTTTTACACCCCTAATAAGCCAAAACCATATATGTGTTGACCAGTGAAGCACACGCGCCTAACACGTGTATATTTAATAAAAATATTCATTTTTCATATTCTTTCTCTTGTTTCTTTTGTTTTAATATTTTTTTCTTTTTCTTTCTTTTATCTCTCTCCCCTCTTTCCTTTTATCTTCTTCCTGTTTTCTTCTTCCCAGAAAGTGACCTTCACAAAATACTTTCAAACTTTTTTTTTCCATTTCTTTTTTTATTAATCAAATCTTATATCAGTGTGTTTGTGATTATGTAAGAAGAATATGTGTGCATAAATGGTGAGATTCCCCATTAATATGGTAGATCCGTCGAAAAAGGACCCGTCTAAAATTAGCCTAAAAAATAGATTTTGTTCACTTTCTCAAATCTCAGCCATCAAAATTTCTTGCTACTATATTCAAATAGAAATAAGTTTTAAGATGTAAGATATCGAAAGAATGTATTTTGCCATTGATGTCTTGCTATTAATTATTTCTGCAAATAACAGTGGGTGATAAAGTGAATTTTTGGAAGAATGAAGAACTTGGATGAGTTGTGACAGTAGAACAACATTTGGAAGGTTCTTTTATTACAAATAAACATTCTTTTTAAATTTTGGTGGATTTAATTGCGGAAATTCAAAAGCGTTTTTTTTTTTTTTTGTGTTTTCTTATAGCTCTAAAAATAGTGCAAAGTGATATTAGAGATGGAAGATAGATGTGAGATGAAGTGGAAAGTTTGATGAAATCGAAATGAGAAAGCTTGATTTTTGCCTTCAGTGACTATTAGATGGGAAGGAAGAAGAAAATGAAGAAGATGAATGGATATGGAGTCAAAATGAAGATGGTGGGTCCCATCAAAACCTTTTTTCCTTGTTTTTATTGTTCCTCATGCGTGGAGGGTTGGGGATATGCACTCTCTGTGCCACATCAGCACTGAAGGTGTTATTTATTTCACTTTATACGTAACCAAGGGGGTCATAGGATCCCTGCAAAGATAAATGGTGTATTTGAAAAATTGATTCAACCCCATGGGAGTAATTATGTATTATCCCAAATAGAAATATAAAGTTTTGTTGCGGTGTGCAACCTGATCCCACTATATCAATACCAAATACTCAATGTACACAATCAATTAACAGTCTAAATCACAAGGCCTTTACGATAAATAAATACCGAACTGAACCAAGAAAAGGAAATCTTGATCAATATAAAATCTACTCAAATAATACTACACAGCGAGACCGATCTAGCAATTTACAATTAAAAGGTGCAAACAAGTCGAATTAAGCAAATATCAGGGATTAGGGATCTATGGAACGAACTAACATAGTTAACAGGAGAAGATGTTGATTAACACGTAGCCGTTAAGCATGGAAAGCATTTAGAGCATATAACAATTAAGACGGGGAAGAAAACAATTAAAAGAAAGCAGTAAGTCAGGGAAAACCGATAATTTGGCAATATACAAGCAGTCGTCACCTCGCATATACGCCGCTCACATGGATTTCACATAATCACATAGTCCGCGGGTTCCTAATTCCCTCAAATCAAGGTTAGACACAACACGTACCTCGATCTACATGCCACTCATTGCTCAATTACCGCTTTTCCTCTAGTTTTCACCTCCGAACCACTCATATCTAGCCATAATTAACTTAATAACATCAAATATTGCTAAAAAAATCAATGTCAATACATAAATTTAAGTTTCCCAAACTTTTCCCCTAAAACTCAAAAATCGACCCTTGGCTTGCTTGGTTAAAACTCGAGGTTCGGACCAAACCCATTCACCCCCGAGCCCGAGTATGTAACTAGTTTTGAAATCCGACTCCAAATTGAGATCTAAATTCTAATTTCTCAAAAATCTCTAATTCTACCCATACCCCCAATTTCTACCATGGAAATCTTAGATTTTAGGTTGGAAATACATGAAATATGATGGGATATCGACAGAAAGTGGGTTAGGATCATTACCAAAGTTTTAGGTTGGAAATACATTGTTTGTGGCTTGTTCTTCTAAGTTTTCAAATCCTAAAGGAGATGGAATCCAGACCTGGCTTACCCGGGCGGACAACCCAAGCCGATGAGCGTCAAGCGTCACTAGTAGTAGAACATCACTGGCTAGCTAACGGCTCTCCCACCTAAACATGTGTGACTAAATCCTTCATCAGAAGCTGGTAGGCTAACTGGCTTTATCTTAAGGCAAAAATTTTGTGATGGTGATAGGCAAATACATCATAACTACCTATCAGAAGACTTAGAGGGGTGCATGAGAGGATACAGTTTATATCACAGTTCAAATAAATATTAAAGCGGTAAATAAGCGACAAATAGCACATTAGGCTTCCAAATACAATAATATCCAAAACATGACAAAAACCAAACAAAAATCAATATATAAAGCTCGAATTCTTAATAATTGTCCCCAGCAGAGTCGCTAGAGTTGTCACACCTCTTTTTTTTCGCACAACCCTATTACGCGGTTGAGTTAGAGGAGTTTATCCAATAGAAGTGACGTTTTGAAAAAAGATTATTTATTATTTAGAGTTGCCACTTGGAATTGAGTTTTGAAAAGTGATTATTTATTATTTAGAGTTGCCACTTGGAAGTGAGTTTTGGTGTTCCAAGTCACCTTTTATCGAATCCCTTATCAAAAGGAAGATTTGACTCCTAATTCATGGTCTACGGAAATAGAAGACTGAGTAAGGAATTCTGTTGACCGAGGGGAAGGTATAAGGCACCCCTCGAGTCCTATAGTTCTAGCACGGTCGCTTTATTGACTGATGTAAGGCTTGAATCAATTTTTAGCTATTCTTGTATTTTATTGATTATGACTTATTTATCACCGCTTAACTAATTTTTATATTTTTTATTAATTGTGTTCACCAAGATGCGGTATGCACACAAGGTACTTCTTTGAAATTAAATGTTAAACCATCGTACGGAATGTACACATGATTATAACATAATTATTTTTTAATTTAAAGGCGTCGAGAAGCGGAATGCGCATATGATCTTTTTATTATTTAAGCATATCAATCCAAGGTTCGGGTATGAACACATATGTTAATATTTAAAGTACATCTAAAGTTTTTCTAGTATTTCATTTGTTTTGTCTCTTTCAGATTCGAGACATTTATTTGTATAATTTTATTTTTATTACTTATTGTAACGAGTCTTAAATTGGTTCATGATTTATCTCGCTACCTTATAAATATTTTTACCACTACAATTATTTATTCCTTGAAATAGCTAATTCGTAACCCCTATATGTACTTCACAAAAAAAAATATTTTGTAACTTGGCAAACTTAATCTTTTATCTAAGCCAAAATTATTAAATTATTCCCGAATCTGTTTCACGCGATACAAATTACCCGACATAACAAAGAACTATTAAATTCCGGTGATAGACAAATGAATGGATAGATACATTTAAAGAAGAACCTTTTAGAAACTCCATTGGTCCTAATTATATAAAAATAAAATTCGAGAGTCTAAGTAATTGACTATTGCATCCATGACCTTAAACATAATTTATGTAATGAACTTTTATACGTATGAAAAATGAAATGCATGCATAAAATTAAACTAAACAATATACACAAAGTTAATAACATATTCACAACATATTCTTTATATACAAAACAAGCTATAAACTATAAACATGAGAATTATTTTTTATATAAGAGTTACATAAGACTAGCAAGAATGATATATATATATATATATATTACAAGATAATTATTAATTAATAACATGATTCCTGAAAGATATAAACTTAACTATTGAAAATATCAATTTAGGCCATGAGTAAAGTTTGATAATCAAATTTAACCTGGACCAACACCCAAACAAATATTCAGTTCACTCTAGTTTGAAAGAAAATACTCAAAACAACTCAAAGATACAGAAATAGAAATAAAAAGATGAAGCCAAAATTAGTCGGAACCAACAAAACTATCTTTCATGTTGATGATGAAAATTCGAATATTATCTTTTTGTGAAGCTTTTTACAATAAAATCACAGCCTCACAGCCACAATCTACTGATTTCCAAAGCTAGCAATGCTAACTTTTCTAAAACCTCGAATTCGAAATCGCGAATATCTCGAACTCCGTCTTCAAACTCCCTTTCTCTTTTTCGTTGTTACTTTCTGATTTCTTTTCCCTTTTTTCTTTTCTCTGTTCTCTTTCTTTCTGCTCCTTCCATTCTCTTTTTCCTTCTTACTTCCTGACTTCTTTTTCTTTTCTTCTTTTTTGTCGTTCTTTTTCTTTTTTCGTTCTCTCTCTTTTTTTTTTTTTTTTTTTTT
>MDKI01126429.1:0-17214 GCA_005239505.1 Nicotiana paniculata | reverse complement strand
GTCACACCCTCCCATTCTCTCTCAAGCTCCCTCTGCCCTAACCCTAGCTTCCCCTCGCCGGCTACTGGCTCGCCGGTAACAATGGTGGTTCTCCACCACCCCTAGCCTTTATGGATCCTCCCATGCCCGGTTTCTTGCTTTCTCGAGGTCCTCAAGGGACCAGTGGCCGTTCACTTCCCTCCCCTGAGTGGGGCTCGATTGAGTAAGATCTTTCTATGTTCTGGCTAAACCTATGGTTTCTAAGACGGAATCTCTCTACCTCTGGGTTATTCTTCTCTGAAACCCTATTTTATATCTTGACTCGTTAGATCTGTAACAGATCTAAGAGTATTCTGAGTTATTTTACTATTTTCCATGAGAATCTTTCTGATCTTTTCAAAACGTCTCTTTGTGTCCATAACTAGGGTTTCTTAACCCCTTTTTTCAAAACGACTTTTCCTATGATTTTAAGTGTTATTCTATAATATTTACTATGTTTAAATGGTTTATTTAGGTTTTCCCTTTAACCTGATTAATCGTGCTAAACCCCCTAATTTCTTGGCTTAGTTCTGGGTTTTGAGTATGTCTACGCTGGTTTGTTCGTTTGATTTGTATGCATGTCTATTTCTCATGAATATGTTCTGAATTTCCGTGATTTCTACCCCGTTATGCTCATTAGGTTTTTTGATTTTGCTTCTCCCTACCTATACTATGTTTATTCCAGAAGTTTGTAGTAATTTCCTTTAATCAGTGCTATTTTGTTTGAATCCCTAATTTCCTATAATTGAATCCCTAGTTTCCTGTAATTGATACCCTTTACTGATTCCCTGTGATTGATGCCATTTACTGATTTCCGACTTCTAAATTATTTTCTTGCCTTAATTATGTGGTTGATTATACTGTTAATTGATTCTTATGTTATTTCCTTAATTAGAACCTTATGTACCTAGCCTTAATCGCTTACTCTATACCTGTACTGTGTTTGAATTATCTCCTTAGCTATATTTCAACCATATATGATCTCTTTCCTTATTTGTTACCTGTCTTTTACTGTTCGAAGTTAACTCCCTTAATTGAGGGAGTACTTGCACTGATTTTTACTCTAATTGATTCTGAGTTATATAATTACTGAATAATTTGATTCTTACCTTATTTTACCTAGCTTTCAAACTGCTATATAGATTGCTCTCTTCTACTCTCAAAAAAAAAGAACACGGACATTAGTTCACAACTCTCTCACACACTTAAAGCTTTTTTGCTCTCTCTCTTGTTACTTGTTATTATTATTGAACTAGTCGGTTGTAAGCCAAGGCTAGTTATTGCACACTATTGCTCTACGCTTAGTATCTACTCTACTTAACTGGTATGTTCTGATTTAAATCCAAGTTCCAAACTAAATGTGTTCTCTTACTACTGTAATTTACTGATTACTGTTCTACGTCTGATAGAAGCTTTTCAATATGTAGTTATCATGTTTTCACTTAGCATATCAGTTCTGTCCTAATTCAACTTAGGATCAGCATGTTTATGAACTTGTTTACTCCTTTATAGCATGTCCCAGTCTGACTCTGCTTTGTTTATGTTTGCCTGGTTTCTAGTATGAACCTTTCTTTGCAAAGAAAATTTGTTACCATAAGTTGTCTGATTCCATGCTTAATTTTGTTTAATGTAACTATGTCCCACTTGTCTGTTCTGAAATCCACAATCCTACACTATGTTTGTATTATTAGCTATCTCCTAATCCCATAAACCCCCTACAAAACTTTTGTGCTTCTTCCTGTTATGTGTTCACTGTATATGTCCTATGTGTCCCCAATTACCAATCTCCCTGTGTGAAAGACTGTATATGTCCTATGTGTTCAAGTGTTTGCATTGTTCCTGTTCAAATTATTTTACTACTAATCAACTCCTATTTTATAAGACTTCTTTACTTCACTGATTCTTCTCAATATTGTTTTATACCAAAGCATTTTCAAAAACTATGTCAAGAACTCTCGCTCTACTCTTAGGTCCTTAAGTTCTTCCCCTCTAGTGTGTGACTACTTTGGGATTCCTGTGAGATCCCTCTGAACTCTGATGCACTGGAGCTGGCACTTCCACACTGCACTTGCTCAATTCTGGTTATGAAATCTGGGTGTGAGCACTGTCCGGGATCCTTGAGGTCCTTAGGGAACTCTGACACATCCGGACATGAGAAAGGCTATGACTTTGGCAATAAAGCTATGGAAAATTTGGTACATTTGGACCTACTTCAGGCTCCCTATAGTTTAACTTCTTCTTTTCCTTTATCTATTTATGTGATGTATTCATCTGGTCTGTTATAATTATTTGTAAACAGATATTGGGGTTGTCTAGTGAAATGGGAAGGGTAGTTACATATTTATCATTGGGTAGAAATCATGCCTTAGGCTTTTACATTCCCTATATCTGCATTAGAATCCATGCTTAGGACCAACATATTCATTCAAACCATGCCAAACATGCATTAGATATCATGTCCTTTAGGCTTTTCATGTTTACTGCTTCAACGCACAGCATGTCCTTAATTTATGCTTATACCTACCACTTAGAAATCCTGCTCCTAGGATAATAAAGTTAATATAAAGATGTTACTCCTGTGCATTCAAAATCATGTTTTCAATCATCCTGTAATTCTTTGTGCATTTAGAAATCATGCTTTAGGGATTCTGTGCATTCTGAAATTATGTCTTAACCATTCTGCATTTTATATGTGCATATTAGATACCATGCTCTAGGACTCTGTTGCATTTGATTAACCATGCCTAGTTTAAACTATTGATTCATGAAAAGGTATAACACAGTCTCACATATGATTATCCTGTTTTAGATGAAATTGGTAACAATCTCTGCATTTTCGTAACACCTAGAACATCATGCTTTTAGGTAAAACAACTTCTGAATTGTCTAAAGGTTAACATGCTTAAAAATTAGTAGGCAAACTGATTAGGCCCCTGCTTCTGAGTTTATAAAAATAAAGTTGCATATTTCTGTGCATTGACATTCACTTAGATATCATGTCTTAGGATCATGTCTAATAAAACTTCCTCTTGTTTGTATTTGAGACGTGTTGATTATGTGCATTACTTGTGGAGGTAAATCTGGGCCTCATAACTGCTTTCCTGCATTTATCTAATCAGTCCTATTTGTTCTTGCATGTCGCTTAGAATTTTATCCTTTTAAAACCTTAGGGGTTTGTCTAGAACAGCCTATACTTAGAGGTCCTAAATTCCTCCATAACCATTAAGAAGGGACGGGTAACAACACGCATAGAGATCACTAAAAAATTTGCTTAATAACCGCTAAGGGGTGGGGTCAAGGGTAGATATGGATATGATGATCGGTGCGCTAATGCCACGTGTAGCCCCTCACCGAGGACTGATTACCGGGCATTGCACTGATGTGATCCTATAGGATAAACAACTTAGGACTCCCATATCCCCTACATATGTGTGCTTAGACTGCGAATCTTTTCAAAACTGTTACTTGTTTCCATGTGTATACTTTGACTGCTTATTTGCTACTTGCTTAAATTCACAAAGTTTGTTTGGCCGGGAAACACAGTTGTGGACTTTGAGGGGTGCCTAACACCTTCCCCTTGGAGTAATTTCAAGCTCTTACCCAATCTCTGGTTATTCAATTAGTGGTATTGTGACCCTTAATAGGTGCCCTAACGCACCTTAATTCGTTAGGTGGCAACTCTTCAAGTCCTTCATATACCTTATCCCAAAAGGAAATGAGTTGTCCAATAATGTCAAAAACCCTGACCGATCCAAAAGGAGAGGAAAGGGGGGCTACACTATCAGGATCATCCTCATCACGTCGCCTATTTATCGAAGGATGCATTGCAGCATGATCGTCAGTAGGGCTGGCAGGCTCGGCAGAATTATAAGATATTTTAGTATATGAAATATATATTAGTAATGTACATGTTAAGTCACAAAAATTTAAATTGTCTTACCATGGTCTCGTCGGGCTCCTGAATATAATCATCCGTCGAGCCAGGTCAGTATCGCACAAAGTGGCCCCCGTGACGGGCGAAGATGAAGCCTTAACAAAAAAAAAATAAAGATATTTATGGCTAATCAATGAGATAAGAACAAATATAAATAATAGTAATACAAACAAACTTGCGCATGTGAAAGATCCTCAGCATCCCTCGATGATGAGCCATAACTCAGTCGGCGCCCACTATCCACATCTCGTGTCGTGCGATCATCAGCAACGGTCGATGGGTCTGAGGGATCAGGAAAATACTGATCCAAACCCTCTCACTTAATGGTCGTGCCCGCAATCAACAATGGAGCTGACAGGGTCACCTGCGAAGTCCCTAGAGTAAGCTGAAGGTTGAATGACGGCATATCACAATGAGCATGGTCTGGCTCATGAAGGTCACCCAGCTGATCAACTCCAACATCCTCAACAGGTGTCTCAACGCCCCCTTGCTGGGGACCACCTCCTCGCTGACCCCCATGATCTCGTGGGACATCCCTACCTCATGGGGAACACCTACCACGTCGACCATGTTCCGGCTCCACTACTGGCCCACTACAATACTGTTCTGGTGCCACATAAGCAGACTTGTATCCTAAGAGCTCATCATCTCAGGTTCGCCTCAATGTATGGGAAGCCAAATCGGTAACTTGCGAGTCATACTTGTGCAAAGCGGCTGCTCCCTCGCCGACATACCGCTGCATCTATAGTCCAAAGTGGTGGAACAGATGTAGGCCAATATCCTACAAAACATGTAAAATATAAATTACGGAACGTTAGGTTAACATTATAAGTAAGTAAACCAAATAACATACTAGTGCCTCGTGCATCCCGGCGTATGGAACGTACCGATCTCCAGCGCGATAAAAGGGATTCCCGAAGAAAAGCTGAATAACACTGCGGTACCAGGCCATATACTCATGCTCACTATTCAGCCGCTCAGGTGGAGGGGGGCGGAATCAGTTCATGTCGTTTGTCCCAATATCAATATGTGCCTCTGGTCATGCCATATATGTCTGGTCCACCCTGGAACGATCATCCCGCTGGTGATGTGTCATATGCCAAGCGGGCGGTGGCGGTACAAGCTGGGAGCGGCCAAACTGGCGAAGTACTAGCTCAGTGGCATGATGCTCGACAATATCAAGGCACATGAACGGGACTAAGAGCTCCACATAATTTAGCCGGTTGAGCAATAATCGGGAAAACCAGCTATTAACTCGTTGTTGTATGGCCTCTAAATGAACTATTAAGTGACAACAGAAAACGTGAGTATACGCAACACATATGAAGCCAGGCCAAGTAAACTTAGGTATATATTTACATGTGCGCCCTCTGGCAAATCCAACAAATCCCTGCAATAGGGGAGATTATTTCGAGCCTCATACTCCCGACCATATCCTCTCCTATCAACCCACCTCCTAGCTAGAGGGAGAAACGGAGGTGGTGCACCCGGAGCTAAAGGTGGTAGAGGTGGATGCAACTGCAGGAACCGCTCCCATGCCCAAACCTAATATACAAAGTTTTACTATGTATTTTATAATGAATAGAGTATTCGACTATGTTTTCACCTGTAGCAGCGGCCAAAATCCAGCAACGTCTCGTTGGGTGCCCATGCTCGCTTGGCACATCTGCTTGTACAAGTAACCGAGAACAGCAACACCCCAGTTGTAATGATGTAAATCATCTAGCCGCTCAAGATGATGAAGAAACCTCAAGTTGACTAGGTTCCCCGAAGTGTTCAGGAACAAAACCCCTCCAAACTTAAACAGCAATAGCAGCAACAGCAACCTCGTGTACCGGTGAATATGAAACTCCGGTGTATCATCTGTGATGTTAGTGTGCATCGCCTCCAAATGTTGTCGGACGGGCGTCAATTGCAGACGACTGGCACCAATCAATGCAGTCTGATCTGGTGGTTGGACACCAGTGAGCTGCTGCAGCATCTCCACGTGCTGCAAACCGTATACTCTCTGATGGCATTCTGCAAAGCAACATGGTATCCATCAACGGGCAGCCCATAGAGGACCTCCACGTCCTGAAGCGTCATAGTGTCCTCGCCAATAGGCCAATGGAATGTGTGTGTCTCCGGTCGCCACCGCTCTATCAAGATCGTGATCAATGATCAATCCAGTTGCAGCCGTCCGATCTCCACAATCCTATAAAAACTCGTATCCTGTAGGCGTCTGACTATAAGGGGATGGAGAGGGTGGGCCCTAAGAAAGTCCTACATATTGTCTACTCTCCTGGCACGGAACGTCTGGGCCAGTAACTGTCCCTCCCATATGTAGGACGACCTATGATCGCCCTGTAGCAACAGTAGCTCTCGCGTGGTAGGTCCGGTATGCAAAGGCGGAACCTACATGTTGTCTACTGTAAATTAAACAATACTAATTATATTGTTATACTTTAATATGTTAGTTTTATTATTTTATATGTTTGTTTGGTACTCACCTATTTTTTACTATAATAAAATTAAATAATTAATTTTATAATTATACAAGATTTAATTATTAAATATCCACATATGGGTTCCCGGCTCGATATTTGAGGCCCAACCAAGGTATCTTGAATTCTTGTGCTCATGATGAGAAAATTTTTCTGATTTATCACTCAACAGATCTGTTATTTTAAATGATAGTTTATTATTTATATGTTAGTTTAATATTTTATATGTTAGTTTTATTAATTTATATGTTAGTTTTATTTATTTTATATGATAGTTTTATTAGTATATATTTTTATTTATGACTCACTTATTTTTTACTATAACAAAATTCAATAATTAATTTTCATAATTATAGAATATTTAATTATTAAATATTCATATAACAATACTTAGTCCGGAAAATATTGTTATTTTCTTACGATCGTTGACTAGAACTGGACAGTGTTTGAACTATCAGCTTTTTTGACGTATTTTTGGATATGAGATATACTTAAATGATTAATTTCAGTAACTACAAGGACACTACGCTAAAGGGTATTACATTTTACAACGCTAAAAGGGCACTACATTACAAATACAAGCACTACATTAGGCCACAAGATACCAATAGAGAAAATTAAAGTAAAAATTTATCTAATTTACTAGTCTCTAAGCAAATAAATAATCTAAATCGGATTAAAAAAACAAATAAATTTAATCACAAAATATTCACAAAAATATATATACCACAGTAAAAAGTAACTAATTAATATTTTTTTAATAACTAACAATAATTTCTCTATTTTTACTAATTTTTTTAACACAATAATATTATAATCCGGATAAAAATAACACAATAACTAAATCGCAAAACAACATAGAAAACATTAAAAATAACTAATATACATTTTTCATATGAGTTTTAACATAAACTAAGTCGGAATAACTCGATTTAAAGTTTTTAGAAAATTGAAGATTTGGTGATTTGGAGCCGAAACAAGCAACCCACTCCGAGAAAACGTGTTAGCTAGGATGAGGAACCTAGAATCTACACTTTTTGTGGGACCGGTGGACTACACTCGAGTTTTGTTTGCTTAAAAATTGGGGGGAGTGATTTCAATTATGTGGGGAAAGGGAAGGGGACGAGTTTTTATAGGTATAGTGCTCTTTATTAAGGCGTTATACTATAGTGTCTTAATACAGAGCGTTATACCTTCATGCTCTTTTGACGTTCAAATATAACGCCTTTTTAAAAGGCGATATACCTTAACGGGCAAATGACCCTTAAGGTATACCTCCCTTTAAAAGGGCATTATATATATTTTGGTTACTAAATTTTTTTACACACATTTTGGTTTTTTGAGTCCAAAAGAATCATATTTTGGTTCCAGACTCATTCAAGGAGACAAAAAATATGCAAAGGATGTATATCTTTCTTTAAGGAAAAGTCAAAATCAATTACAGTGAATTATTTTCCCTACTTCAAAAAAGGTAAAATTTAATATGATAAGAAAATTAGGGCAAATCCTAACAATTTGTTGGTAATGTTTTTTTCAAAGTTTTATGGTTTATCTTTCATTCTTTCTCTTTTTCTGCGTGCTTGTATTTGTATATTGAGTTCAAGATCGATGACCAGGATGCGCGCTGTGAATACCTAATTTTTGCATGCTTTTAACTCCCCTAGAAATACTAGTATTTCGATGATTTTAGTTGTTTGTGCACTTTTTATTTTTACATTTCTTTATTAAAAATACCAAAAAAGTATTTTTTACGTTTTACTTGTGTACATTAGTTGGCATCTTTAAAGTATATATCCCAAAAAGATTTTCTTTCTACTTGTATAATTTTCTAGGATTAAATAAGATGATTAGGGGGTTAAGGAATTTGGCTATTGTATTCTTAATTAAAATTGCGCCAAATTGGCCCAAAACTTGAGCCCAATTCGTCCATACTCGGTCCATTAAGTGGTTGGACAAGAAAGAGCTCAAAACGACATAGTTTTGACTTAAAACTACGTCGTTTTGCTCATTAAATCAGAGATCCAATCTCAGCCATCAAATCTCACTTAATCTAATGGTCAAAATTTACCCCTACTAAAATATTAAAGCTAAAAAAATCAGATTTTTTTCCCATTTTCTCCAAACCCTAAAACCCTCCCCTTCTCTCTTCTCTCTCTCACCCTCTCTCAAGGTCGCCCCCCTCCCCTCCACTGTCACCACCGTGCGCCGCCGCCGGTGGTGCTCCAAACACCACAAAAATTTCACCCCTCACTCATCTCAACCTCCTCTCCATGAATCCGAACCCCAAATCCCCATAACCCCTCTCAATATCCGTAAATCTAAGCCTAACCGGAACCCTAGACGCTGCTCACCACTCCAAACTCCAAAACTTTTACACCAATGGCCTCCTCCGACTCTCCGTTTATCCATTCCAAGCCTCAAAACATTCAAACCCCCCAAAAACAACACCACCAACACTGCCGCCACTTCGCTGCCTCCTCACTGCCGCCGCCAAGCCTCCGTCCAGCATAGACATGACCTCTTAGTCTCTCTTTCTCTCTGACAAAATGCCGAACTCAGCTTGTTAGCCAGAGTTTGTATTATTCGGCGTTTGTCGTCGAGAAAGAGAGGCATGGAGGTCGATTCGCCATTGAGTTGTTTGTACTACTATTTTGAAGCCCGGGCGTTTAGGTAAAATCCTAATCCCTTGTTCATCCGTTTTAGTTTATTCTTTATTGACTGATTTTTAGTTTAGTTTAAGTTCTTTTTTTAATTAATTAGTGATTAGTCGTCTTATGTTGATTTTTTGTAAAAATTATGTTGTTTGTTTATTTGTATTGTTTATTCGTATTGTTTGTTTATTCGTGTTGAAATTCTGTGATTAGTCGTCTTATGTTTGGTTGTTGGTTTTTATAACTTATGTTCTTTCCCTATTTGTGTTTAGGTTTAGTTTACTTCAAGTTTGCAATTAATTGTTAATTTGTGATTGTTAGTTCGTGTTAGCTTCATTGACAATCATCGATGATTAGTCGTTATTGCATACTTTTCGAATCACATATTAGTTAGTGATTTTCTCAGTCATTACGTTTTGTTTAGTAAATCAGTGTTGTTAATCACTTGTCAAATCCGATTAACTATTTGTAATTGGCGAAGCTCATTGATTTTCTGGTTTCGCGATTAATTTTTGGTGTTGTGCCCCATTTTTAAATCTGTTAACTGATCGTTAGGTCATTTTCTCGTTTTTGATTTTGTGTTTCAGTCAACTCGATAGTTGTTTCATTATCAACATGTGTTCTACGTTGCCTTAGTTGTTAAGTTCCAATTTCATGTTTATTATCTCTAGTTTGTCTATGTTTAATCTAATTAGTTTAAGGCCTTAACTACATGTTTTGTTTGTTTGTGGTCAATAGTTTCTTTGTTAGTTTAATGGTTCAAGTCTAGTTATCTGATTTTGCACTTTCTAGTTTGGGGCAATAGTTTAGTTTGGTGTTGGTTTGTGAGGGTAGTAGAAGATACTTGAGTGTAGGACCTTCATTTGGTTGTTTTTATTGTTTGAGGACTGTTTTGGAGTACAATGCTCCAAAATTCTATCCACAATTGGTAAGAAAAGATGTTCGTTGAACAAAAATCTGGTTTTGGACAGATTTTTGGTCAAAAATCTATCATTTTTGGACAGATTTTTTGCCAAACAAATCTGTCCCAAAGGTCCTTTGTTCTCCTATATAAAGAGGAGGTCTTTTCCACACTACACACATCTTGAACTCTAAAAAAGACACATCTTCACATACTCCATAACACTTACACACATCTTGACTCTAAAAAGAAAGACACATCTTTTACACACTTATACATGTGAAAGACTTTGAGCACAAAACAACAGAGAGTTTGAGGGGCTATTGAGTGAGTTTCTCTGAAACTAAAATACTTAAATGAGAAAAGGTCTTTGAAGTTTAGTTTTCGAGTTTTCCTTACCTGAAAGTTTGTTGGGCTTCAAGATCTATTCGGGCCGGTTTATTTGGTTCTTTTCCTGTTGCTTGTTGTTGTCCCTTTTGCTGCTTTGTTGTTGTCATCGCTGCTGATTTTTAGTTCATCCGTTGCTGACATTTTTCTGCTATCCAGGTAATTCCTTTAATGTACTGAAATTCTTGATCAAGAATGAATGCAAGTGCAGCAATTTGAGTTCTTTAGTGTATTTTAAGCCTTTGAAAACATTCTGTGCGGACTGCTTTAAATATCCCTCAAGCTTACTGGAATAAATATTCAAGCATTCGAATTCATCAGAGTGTCGGCGTATGAATTCGTTTTCTTTCGTGTATCAATAATAGACATGTAGAAGGTCTTGTGATTATTTCCAGTAACTTTAGCTATGTTAGATTATGGAATTGAGGATTGCTTTGTCATTGAACTTTTGATGGCCTTTATGTTTAAATAAGCAGACTGTGTATGTAAAACCTTAAAAGATTCCATCTTTGCGTTAAGGTTTAATTTCTGTAGTTTCATTCGCCACTGCTTGGATATGAACGTAGCCATAGAGTTATTTTGAATGTCTATTAGGTTCGTCATTGAGCTTTGTCCGATTCTCATTTGAAATATTCCTCTTGATACCTGGATTAGAAAACTTTGGTAATACTAAAGATTGCATAATTTTTCAAGGTTATTGTTTAGAGTTTGTAAAGAGGTTTAGAGTTGGTAAAGGTTAGTTCTCCATGATTTAGTATTTATTAGTATGTTAAGATCAGATGTATTGAGTTATGGAATTACCTTGTGTAAGTAATTGGCTTACTGTCAAGGGAGTTTAAAGAATTAAAATATTGAGCTTTAGACATAATCTTATTATGTAATAGAATTGGTCTAGCAGCCCAATAACAAAGAAAGTGGCCCAACGTCATTTTAAACCCAACAAACTAAGCTAGTCCAAGTTTATAATTACAAGTTTTTTCAAATAGTTTTAAATTCATCATATTTTCTTTTGATAATTGTATAACTTAAATACCTCTGTAGTTTAATCACCTTAACAATTAATTTAAACGTTAGACAATTAGTAGGCGCGCTTTAACTCACGGAATCGCTTGCGTAGCGTGATGTTTAACATTCAATAAATTTTAATTCAATAATATCATATCATTTCTACTAGCTTCAATTGATTCCTAATTTAATTAACCTTTTTTGTTAAAATCGCGGATTCGCTTGCGTAGCGTGATAGTTAATTTTTAATTAATTTCTTTAAATATAATAACTTTTTTTTCAAAAGTAATAATGTACTAATAATCTTCGTCATAACTGTGGATTCGCTTGCGTAGTGCTATTATGATAAAATTAAAAAATTTTGTCTCGATCATGCATTCGCTTGAGTAGCGTGATTATGAAAACATTATTTTGTCCAATATCATTTTCTTGTTAAATCTAATAATCAAGAAGTAAAAGCGGATAGGTAAAACATGAAATCTTATGAATCACAGTTTGTTCAAAATTAATTCAAGCCAAGTTTTAAGTCAATAAAGCGACCGTGCTAGAACCACGGGACTCGAGGGCTGCCTTACACCTTCTCCCCGGTCAACAGAATTCCTTATCCGAACTTTGTTTTCGCGGATCAATAAAATAGAGCCAAACTTTACTTTGACTATGGATTCAAATAAAAGGTGACTTGGAACACCGGAAAAAATAAATTCCAAGTGGCGACTCTGTAAATAAAATAATCCCTACTCAAGTTTGTCACTTTAATTGGAAAAACTCTTTAACCCACAACAATCCAATAACACACATATCTTCTGGGGGGTTAGAAAAGGGGTGTGACAGCTCTGGCGACTCTGCTGGGGACAACCAGAATTCGAGCTTGTACATGTTGAAATTTTTATTTGGCTTCATTAATTTTGTATATATTGTGATTTATTTTGTGCCTAATGTGCTACTTGTTCGCTTTTTACGGCTTTGATATAGTTGAACTGTACATATAAACTGTCTTCTCACGCACCCCCCCCCCCCCCGAGTCTTCTTGAAATTAAAAATTGGGCATTTGCTTGCATAGCCCACTTTCTTTGAGATAGCCGAGGTGCTTGTCACCCGGTGAAGTATTTTAGTCACACATGTTTTAGGTGGGGGGCACCACTAGTTAAGCCGAAAAGCAATTCTACCGGTATACTGACCCTCCTCGGCTCGAGTTGTCCGCTCGAGTAAGCCAGTCTAGATATATTCTCCACTAAGATTTAAACCTAGAAGAACAAAACTCATGCCAGATATCCCTAATAGGTTCGCTTTATTTGCATCACGTGCATTTAACTTAGCGAAACTCGACACAGGGTTCAGGTCCGTATAAGACAGGTATCCTCTTTGAGACCATCATGTCCACTTTTGTGCTACTTGTCACCTCATTCGGAAGGCTTGCTTGTATTGTCGACCGGATTTAGAAAATAGTTGAGCAGAATTTCAAAAAAAAGAAGGAAAAAAAAACATTCTCCTAGTTTAGTACAAATAATTTTTTTTTACTAAGATTTTGTAGTAGTCTAACGTGAGGTGTAAAGATTAATTTCATAAAAAGTCAAAACAGAAAAATACTCAGTTTCACCGAACTACGCGGGTCTGATTCTCACCGGATGTGAGATACGTAGGCAAACTTCATAAGTTTCGGCCCCCATTTTTTCAAAAATCCAAAAAAAATAAATTCATTTAATTCATTCTTTAGAAGTCTTTCATTAGAAATCCCAAATAAAAATTTAAGCCCAAAAATATTTTCTTCCATTTTTAAAAGAGAATAAAATCAAAATCCGAAAATATATATTTTTTTTTCCACCTTATTTTTAGAAGTCATTTTCCAAAATTCAAAAAAAAAAAATCAATCAAAACATCAAAATTCAAAAAATATAATTTTCTTTCTTCTTTAGAAGTCTTTCTTTCAAAAAAAAAGAGAAAAACATTTTGAAAAAAAACTAGAATCAATAATCAAAAAATATTTTCACTCTTTCGAAAATTGAAAAGAAAATTCAAAAAAAAAAAATCTTTAGAAGTATTCCTTTCATGAATTCAAAATAAAAATCCAAATATCTCCAAAGGGCCGTTTTTGTTAAAATAGTCATTTTTAGTTTGTCTATTTCTCATTTTACCTTTTTATTTTATTTTTTTGTCCCCATGCTTAGTCGTTTTTACTGAGAAATCCTCTAAGCCTTTCGTGGAAGAATCAAAATACCGATTTTATAATAATAGTCATTTCCTATTTTTTGTGTCTGCTAATTTCAAAAATAAAAAATAGATCGAGTCCTAAATGGCTTTTTTCCTTTTTTTAAAAAAAATAAATAAAAAGGAATAATCATAATTTCATATAGCTTAGGAAAGTCCTGACCCTTTTTTATCTTATTCTTAGGTTCACCATGAATTATCCACAAAGAAGCAACCAGAAAAGGGTGAGGGACGAGACACCTCCTATGTTTTTGATAAGAGACAAGACCCCGAGTAATCTCTGTAATTGGTGGGCTAGTTTTGCGTCATGGGAACGGAATCAAGTATTCAATTACTTTAAGTTCCTTACAAATATCATGGGGATTAAGCCTAACAGAGATTTAATCGAGGCACTAGTAGGTTTTTGGGACCCTCTCAACAATGTCTTCAGGTTCAAAGACTGTGAAATGACGCCTACGTTGGAAGAATTAGGTGGGTTTACGGGATTATGGAGGGACCTTCGTGGGAAAAAAACCTGCTGCTCCAAGAAAAATTGGTGTAAACAACTTTCTGAAAAAGTTATGCCTCCGTCGAATTCCAATGGGTTGCCTGGATGAAGATTGGGTTCCGCTGGAATATTTCTATGACAGATTCGGGGATGAGAAAAGGTTTGAAAACTTCTCGGGCACAGAATTCGTCAACCAATTAAGTTACGACGCATGGAGGGAGTTGAGAGTCTTCGCGTTCATGATATCATTTCTGGGGATCATGGTCTTTCCAGAGCGTGGTGGGCGCATCAGAATTCGTTTAGCTGCGGTGGTCTCGTTCTTGCAAAGTAGCGAGGATCACACCATTCTTCCCATGATTCTGGGAGACATTTTTCGGGCTTTGACCCGCTGCCAAGAGGGTGAATATTACTTCGAGGGATGCAACATTCTACTGCAGATGTGGTTCATAGAGCACCTTTATCATCATCCAATAGTAATAAATTTCAATGACAGTTGGCTGAATTACATCGGATGTCACCCAGAGAGGGCCGCAAGTTGTAATCTTCCAGAGGGGGTGAGGGCTTGGCAGACATTGCTCGGTTCGTTGAGTGCTGATGGAATCACTTGGAACTATTATTGGTTCCCTTCTGCTAGGATCATGCATATGTCGACATTTCGTCCGTTCTTCATCCTCATGGGTTTCAGAGGTTTCCAACCCTATGCACGTCTACGCGTCATGCGCCAGCTAGGGAGAGAGCAAAAGAGGCCCCCAACCGAGGACATGCGTCCGTTCATGTGGGAATTCAAGGTAGAGGATCCCCCAAGGGAGTCATATGCACAAAAGGTTTGGTTTGGTAGTCAATTTTCTGATTTGGACAAGATGGTAGCTGATCGTGAACGTGGGGAGGTAAGCCTTGCATACCATGAGTGGTTTCAGAACTAGGTTATCCCGAAGCAAAGGCCAGAAAGATCCATACAGCATGCAACTGATTGGGAGGAGGAGATCGAGGCCAGAGTTAGAGAAACCAGAAGGGAAGTAACACTAGAGTTCCAATCCCGTATTGACATTTTACAAGAAGATAAAGGCATTCTGGAGACAGCCATGGACATACAACAGGTTGACTTCGAGCGGGAGAAGGCTAAGTGGGCACAAGAGAGGCGAGCACTCAAAGCTCAAATTAGGCAGGAAAAAGTGATCACTACTGCTCAACAACAGGAAGAAAGAGAAGCTCAGTTCAAGGTGGTCCGTGATCATGAGCGCAGAGGTTTTTCTCCGTTAATACAAGGTCTGAGGGATCAAATAGGGGGAGTTGAGTCAAGAAAGGAGTGCCAGATCGCGGAGTTTGAAATAGAAAGACATCTCTACCAAAGTATGATCAATCGGTTGGAGGGGGAGTCACTGGAAATTCGGCGCCAAAGAGATATGGCCTTGGAGCGCGAGCGCGATGCACTGGATCTAGATAAGACTCGTGGTCAAAAAAATCAAGAGTTTCACTTGGCTCAGGAACATATTAAGGGAAAGATCCTCGAGGTAGCCACATATACCTCCCGAGCTTGCAGGAGTTGTCAGGGAATGACGCCCGAACGATTTGCTGAAGTATCATTGAACGTCGCTCGTCACATATCTGCAGATTTAGAGAAGATATACCGCAATTTTGGGGGTCAACCGCAGGAATAAGCTCCATGAGTACAATAATCCTGGTGTATTCTCTTGAAGAATTTTGGATCTTCTTTTGCTGGCAGATCATTTTGACTGTTCCTTTGTGGTTTTTGAGTATGTAAGGGTATTTTGTTGTTTTGAGTCTTGTTGTTTTGCCCTTTATCTTAAAAATCCTATTTGAGTCAAGTCTGGTCGTGTTTAAACAGTTATCCTTATGTAATTCTTGTTATTGAGTCTTGTATCAAGAAATGAAAATCAATGAAAAAATTTTGTTTTGAAAAAAAAATTCAAAAAAAAGGTCGCCAAAAAAAAATGTTCGTTTTGTAAAAAAAAGGAGAAGAAAAAGAGGGTCGTGTCCCTGAACTACGTAATGATCTTATTCATGCGGCGATATGATACGTAGGCAACCCCTAAAAGGTTCGATCAAAATGTTTCAATAACTCTAAAATGAGGGAACAAAATAGGCAAGTGAAAAGAAAAGCGAAAAATAAGAAAGAAAGAAAAAAGAGAAAGGAAATATTTGAGAGCACCAATAAACAGAAGCCTCATAAGCCAGGATGAAACATGAAGCCTTCCAAAATCATGTTAGAAATGGTGACAATGTTAGGAACATGACATATTACGTGTGATTCATATGTGTAAAATGCGTAACCCTAACACGTTTGTTGTCATCCAGTCAGTAAGCTTAAGATGGTTGGTTTGTGGTGAAACTGGAAACACATCATTACTTCACCAGATCTAAAGGGAAGGTACCAATGGCTAATAATTATGAAATCGAGTTGGTCAGTGATGACCCCCATGGACAGTCATTTGAGCAAGAGTCGGAGGAAGTGAGAAGATTAAAACAACAACTGTCGGATGTATATCAAGCTTGGGTCTCCGGTCAGCCTCCACCTCAGGGTCCCTCAAAAGGAACTTTTACCGTACCCTGGCTACTCAACCACCGCTCTGTGGAACAAGTGATCACATTCTACCACCCGGGTACGTGCCAAACAACAACATCCATGCCGCCCCTGGTATCTCTAATGTGCGACCTCCAGCCGCACCAGTCAGGAACACCCCTCTTGTCGTGTCTGGCGCACCGGTATATACAGTCCCGCCGCCACCACCTGTGACGAGGACTAACAACGAGACACCATATCATGCTTATTATGGACAATACTACTCTCCAAATGTGGCTTTCAGGGTCTCGGATCCATACAACCAGACTCCTCAGTACGAGTCCCCGGTGGAAAATGAAAAGCCTGCCCAGACAGTTGAGCCAGATGAGATGGCCAGGAAGATGAAAAGTCTTGAACAAAACATAAAGAACATGCAAGGATGCAAGGACTAGGCGGTCACAAAAGTGTATCTTTCAGTGATCTATGCATGTTCCCTCACGTTCATTTTCCGTCAGAGTTCAAGACCCCAAAATTTGAGAGGTATGATGTGTCACACCTCCCTTTTTTATACGCCCCAAGGGGGGTATGGGAGTTTTTCCAATTAAAGTGACCTTATTCGAAA
>MDKI01184448.1:0-23238 GCA_005239505.1 Nicotiana paniculata | reverse complement strand
TTTTTTATCTAGTTTGTGTTTGGGTTGGGATAAATGGGTATGGGTTTTAAAATATAAAAATAAAAAATGAAAAAAAAAAATTAATACTTACCCGACCCCCAGCACGGCGCATAGCCCTGTGCATGGCGCTGGGGGATTTTTGTGCACTGTTTTCAGCGCCCCAGGCAGCTCCCAGCGCTGCCTGGGCGTTTTTCACGTGTGTATATATATATATATATATATATATATATATATATATATATATATATATATATATTGAATTAATATCCCGATCCCCCTAACCTTTTAAATACTCAATTACATGTCCTACACCGCTATATTTATAATTTCTATTCCTACAAAGGAAAATGCAAAATCTATCTACTCTAACTAAAAAAATTCAAGAATTTAACTATAAAAGCAATAAAAATTGGGTTGCCTCCCAACAAGCGCCTGATTTAATGTCGCGGCACGACGTAGAGTCTCACTTTACTCATCAGCGAGTACGACCTTGGTTTTGTCACGACTCATGGCTCCTCCCCAATAGTGCTTGACTCTTTGCCGATTCACCAAATATTTTCTTTCACCTTGTATAGCTCGCAACTCAAGTGCACCATAAGGAGTGACTCTCACCACCTCTAACGGGCATGACCATCTCGATTTTAGCTTCCCAGGAAACAACTTCAGTCTAGAATTGAATAATAATACGTGTTGGTCTGGCTCAAATTGACGCGGCTTAATGTGCTTTTCATGCCATATTTTGGTCTTTTCTTTGTACAGTTTAGCATTTTCATACGAGTGCAGCCTGAACTCATCTTATTCATTCAACTGCATTAGTCTTTGCTCACCCGCAGCTTCAAGGTCCATTTTCAGCTTCTTGATGGCCCAATATGCTTTATGTTCGAGTTCAACGGGCAAATGACATGCCTTCCCATAGACTAACTTGTACAGTGATGCCCCAATTGGCGTTTTGTAAGCTGTTCTATATGCCCATAAGGCATCCTCTAATTTTGCAGCCCAATCCTTCCTATTCACACTCATTGTCTTCTCTAATATTTGCTTTATTTCTCTGTTCGACACCTCTGCTTGTCCACTTGTTTGAGGATGATATGCTGTCGCAACTCTATGACGGACTCCATATTTAGCTAGAAGGTTATTCAACAACCGATTGCAAAAGTGGGTTCCTTCATCACTAATTAAGGCACGTGGAGTCCCAAACCTCGAAAATATGTTCTTCTTCACAAACACAGCTACAACCATGGCATTATTTTTCGGCAATGGAATCCCCTCTACCCATTTTGACACATAGTCAACTGCCAGCAAAATGTACTTATTTCCTCTGGATGATGGGAATGGTCCCATAAAATCTATCCCTCACACATAAAAAATCTCGACCTCCAGGATATTGTTCAAAGGAATCTCGTGCCTCCTTGTGATCGTTCATGTTCTCTAACACTAGTCACACTTTTTAACAAATGCATGGGCGTCTTTGAATAGAGTTGGCCAAAAGAACCCGGATTATAGTACTTTCTCCGTTGTTCTATCGCCACCATGATGGACCCCATAAGGAGATGCATGATAATCATACAACACTAATTCTACTTATTTATCTGGAATGCATCTCCTCATCAACTAATCAGCATATTGTTTGTACAAATATGGCTCATCCCATTAGTAGAACTTCACATCATTTAAGAACCTCTTTCTTGCCTCAGATTCAATTTCCGGAGGAAGTACCCCATGCACAAGATAATTCACATAATCAACATACCATGGATGAGGGTCTTGGGTCACAGCAAAAAGTTTCTCATCAGGAAACACTTCTTTAATTTCTCCACCCTCCACGTGGTCATGATTTTCCAGCCTTGATAGATGGTCCACTACTTGGTTCTCAGTGCCCTTTCGGTCTCTTATCTCCACATCAAATTCCTGCAACAATAAAACCCAGCTCATCAATCTAGATTTAGACTCGTTCTTTGTAAATAGATACCTGATTGCTGCATGATCGTTGTGGACTTTGACTTTTGTTCCCACCAAGTATGCCCGAAATTTTTCAAAGGCCCACACAACATCTAACAGCTCATTCTCAGTGGTGGTGTAATTCAGTTGTGCATCATCAAGAGTCTTACTCGCATATTAAATGGAACAAAACACCTTGTCTTTCCTTTGGCCTAGCACTGACCCAATAGCATGGTCACTTGCATCACACATAAGTTCAAATGGTAGGGACCAATCTAGTGCAACAATTATGGGGGCAACTACCAATTTCGTTTTGAGTTCTTCAAATGCCTTCAGTAAGGCTTCATAAAAATTGAACTTTACATCTTTTTCGAGCAACCTACACAAAGGAGTAGCAATTTTAGAAAAATCTTTAATAAAGCGCTTATAGAATCCCGCGTGTCCCAAGAAACTCCGGACACCCTTCACAGAAATTGGTGCCGGTAATTTTTCAACCGCCTCCACTTTTGCCTTATCAACTTCAATGCCACTCCTAGACACTCTGTGACCCAAAATGATGCCTTCCCGCACCATAAAGTGACACTTCTCCCAATTCAAAACCAAATTTGTTTCTTCACAACGGGCTAATACCATGCTCAAAGTTTTCAAACAATCATCATAAGATGACCCAAAGTCTGAGAAATCATCCATAAACACTTCCACGAATTTTTCCACCATATTAGTGAAAATAGCCATCATGCATCTCTGGAAAGTGGATGGTGCATTACAAAGACCAAACGACATTTGCTTAAAAGTGAATGTGCCATAAGGACAAGTAAATGTGGTATTCTCCTGATATTTTGGGCATATGACAATCTGATTGTATCCTGAGTAACCATCAAGAAAGCAATAATATTCATGTCCCGCTAATCTGTCCAACATTTGGTCAATGAAGGAAAGTGGGAAGTGGTCCTTGAGGGTTGCCTTGTTGAGCCTTCGATAGTCAATGCAAACTCTCCATCCCGTAACAGTCTGAGTAGGAATTAGCTCATTTTTATCATTCTCAATCACAGTCATCCCCCCTTTTTGGGCACACATTGAACCGGGCTTACACAGTTGCTGTCACAAATAGGAAAGATGATACTTGCATCAAGCAATTTTATTACTTCCTTCTTCACGACTTCTTTCATAATGGGATTTAACCTCCTTTGCTGATCAACACTAGGGAGGTGTCCATCTTCCAAGAATATTTTATGCATGCAAAACGATGGACTGATTCCTTTAATATCTGCAATTGTCCACCCAATCGCCTTTTTATGCTCACAAAGTACTCAGAGAAATTTCTCTTCTTGTGTGTTAGTCAGACTGGATGAGATAATCACGGGCAATGTCTCAGAGTTCCCCAAATAATCATAGCGCAGATGAGCTGGAAGGGGCTTAAGTTCTAACTTTGGATCTTCCTCAATAGATGACTTAGGAGGGGTCAGAGTAAAAGGCTTGTTCATCTCCTCAAATTTTCCTAACCCATGGATATAACTAAAGGATATATCAAGCACTTGCTCAATTTCTCCCCTCGTTTCATCTTCACTCTCTTCTTCATCCCCCAATCAAAGCTCGTTCAAGAGGGTCAACAGGGCTCATATAAGGAACCAGTGATGCATCATCGCTTTCCACCACATAAATCATGGATAGCTCTTCATAGTGGGCTGGTAATTTGAGTGATTTATATACGTTAAATACCTCCACTCGATCACCTACTCTCATCGCATCTTCCCTTCACAAACATTAATAATAGCTCGGCCCGTGGATAAGAAGGGACGCCCCAAAATAAATGGGACTTCCTGGTCGGGCTCGTAATCCAGGATAATGAAATCAATAGGGAATATGAAAGAGTCCACTTGAACTAGCACATATTCAATCACTCCTTCAAGATGAGCAAGGGAGCGATCAGCCAATTATAAGATTACTGTTGTTGGGCGTGGCTCACCCAACCCCAACTATCTGAACACAGATAGCGGTATCAAATTGATGCTTTCCCCAAGATTGCACAAGGCTCGACCGGCTGCTTGCTTACCAATCGAGATTTGGATAGTGAAACTACCCAGATCCTTTAATTTATGACGTAGCTTGCTTTGAATTCTTGAGCTACATTCCTCAGTGAGTGCCACATTCTCAAATCCAGTCAGCCTCCTTTTATTGGCCACAATGTCCTTGATGTATTTAGCATATTTGGGAACTTCTTATAAAATGTCTACCAATGGAATGTTGATTTGAACTTGATTCAAAAGATCAAGGAACTTTTTGTATGCGACACTATCTTTCACTTTATGCAACCTTTGAGGGAACGGAGGAGGTGGCCTTGCAACCAATGGTGGGGGTTGCTCAGCCACCGCCCCTTCAGCTGGATTTTCTGACTCCTTTGATTTGTCTGATGTTGAATCTATAGTGGCTGGTCTCTCATTAAAAGTTATTTGTTTTCTCTTTTTCGACTGGACTTCTTCTAATTGTCTCCTATTCCTCAATGATACGACATGAATGGATTCTTTAGGATTAGCCTCAGTGTCACTTGTAAGGGATCCCACTGGTCTGGTATTTTGGGCACTAGCAAGTTGCCCCACTTGGCATTCCAAATTTCTCATTGCTACGGCTTGGGCATGTTGATCAGCCATCAATTTCTTCATCATTCCCTCAAGGCTAACTTGTTGTTCAGCTTGAGGAGGTTAGTGTCGTTGTTGAGGTGCTTGAGGCCGGTATTGATTCTGAGTGCCTTGATTTCCACCCCAAGAGAAGTTTGGGTGGTTTCTCCAGTTGGGATTATAAGTGTTCCCATATTGATTCGCCTGACCCCTATTTGCATTAACCACAAAGCAGACAGACTCTGGATTACCTGGGCATAAGTCACTTGGGTGACCCTCTCCACATACTTCACAAAATACCTAAACCTGTTGCACTGGCTGGGCTTGTTGCTTGTTAATAATTAAGGTCATCTGATTGACTTGGTTAGTCAACGTGAAAATCTGCGCTGATAATGCTGAGACGACATCTAACTCAAGAACCCCTGCAGACTTTTGCACTGTGTGTCTGCCCATCTCTCCTTGCCAATCCTGATTACTTTTGGAGAATTGGTTCAATAATGCATATATCTCGTCAAAGCTTTTCTCCAACACTTGTCCCCAGCTGCAGCATCTACCACATTTTTCATTTCAGGATGGAGCCCTTCTATGAAAGTGTGAGCTAACACTTCGTTCGTTTGATTGTGATGAGGATAGTCTCTGAGTAACCCCTTGAACCTTTCCCAAGCTGAGCCAAGCTGAGTATAAAGACTCTCATGCTTTCTGTTTGAAGGAAACTATCTCGCTTCTCATCTTTGCAGTTTTTCCTGAAGGGAATAACCTTGCCAGAAATTTTTTTGCCAAATCATTCCATGATGTAATAGAATTAGCTGGTTCTGCCTTCAGCCATCGCTTTGCTTCGCCCAACAGAGAGAATGGAAAAAGTGTGAGCCTCACATAGTGTGGAGTGACCCTGTTAGTGATATAAGTATCACTAATCTCCAAGAAGTTCAAAATATGTTGTTGTGGATCCTCGTGTGGAAGACCCATAAACTGCCCATTTGCATGAAGTAACTGGATCATGCTCTATTTTAGCTCAAAGTGCGTAGTGATTCTGGGCTTCACGATGCTGGAGGTAACATTAGCAATGCTGGGCATCGCCACCTCCTGAACAGCCATATGTTGCTCCTCTTCCTATTCACAGGAAATTGAATGAGTGCCTGAATATTATTTGTATCCCTTGCTTCCCTCAACCTCCCATGAAATGTTCTCTCAGGTTCGGGGTCAAAGCCGTTGAGTCTATCCTGGCTTCTGACCCTACTCATTCAATTAAAGTTCCTGAGATTAGAGCAACAATCAAGTAATGATAGACTACACGAAATAAACAATTCAAGCAAAAAATTATAAAGTAGTCAATTTTCAGGTCCCCGACAACGGCGCCAAAAACTTGTTGCTCCCAATGCACACGCAAGTGTACATGGTCGTACAAGTAATAAATTGGTAATTCGAGTGTCGAACCCACAAATACTTGTATCAACTACTCACTAAATTACTAAAATTGTTATCCAATCAAGCCAAAATCAAAATCCAAGAATATGATTATATTAAACTAAAATTCTAAGTAATAACTAAATTATCAAGTAACGAGTTGATTGTTGTGTATTTAGTAGAGACAAATATTCCAGGATCGTGATCGATCACCATTCATATTGTGTTCTAATTAACTCTCTCTATCATATAATTTACTCATGGTTGCTAATTAATCGATAATTGCTCTCATAGCCTTCTCCCGAAGTACTACTTGCCTATTCGAAATAGATTAACGCCTATATTCCTATGAAATTAATCTATTAAGAACGCCTTAAGATTACGATATTTAATTAAGCACGATGACTAGGTATATTCCTATCCTAACCACAAATCCGCTGCTCTTAAGGATTTAGATCGCGCTCTCTTCAATTCTTCTCTAATCTATACACGGCTTTCCCAAGCATATCATAGATAGTAAATAGAACCTAACTGTTGGCCAGACAGAATTGAAGAAACAACCATATATAAGTGAATTATAGTCAAGGTCAAGCTAATGTTAAACAATAATATTTATGGCTAAATCACAACGACAAAACAATGGGTGTTTAGCCACTCATGATGTAATCAAATAATTACATAAGTGTTGAATAAATTGAAAATACTAGAAAAAGATGAAGAAAACTGAGAATTCTCCGCTTCCTAACGATCCCGTGTGTGTTTTTCCTCCAAAGTAGTGTCAACCCCTTCAAAAATATGGTTAGTCTTCCTTTTATACGTGTTGGGTAGGTCTAGGGCCGAATTAACCGTGTCCCGGGCAAAATAGGAAAGATCTCCGCCACTGGCCCCCTGGACGCACCAGGTGCCCACTAGGGTGCTGCCTCTAAAAATGATTCTGCCTCCAGCGTCACAGGTCTCTCAAGGCGCTTCCTGTGGCGCCCAACTGCTCTAGTTGCCTGATTTCGTTCGTTTTGGTTATAACTTTGCATGTTTCTCCCCCAATTGCTCCCGAATCGTTCCTACACATAAAAACACTTCAAATTAATATAAATCATCACATTTAACATCCAAAATCCACGAAATAAAAGTAAAATTTGAGGCGATATACATTGAAATATATATACTTTAAGCTAAACATAAGACAATTATAAATATGAACATAGAGCTCCACAATCAGTGAGTCATTAATAAATCTCTTTGTGGTATCATATTAGCCATAACAATCCTGCTTTCTTTCCCGCAATTAGCCGTTGTCACTGCTGCAATTTTCTAATTTTCCGTTGCCTCACTTTTTCGTCTATTAAATATGGGTTCAACCAAATTTGACTCTCTCACACCCATATTATCAACAATTGCGACCACCATTGTTCCCACAATACCAATAACATCTTTTATCCCCCCACCCCAAGCAAGGTTTCTTAGTCCATCCCTTTCCCCTCCTAATTTTTTGAGTTTCGGTGTTGGTGTTGTCACTGGGAAATATTTATTATCGTCCTTTCGAGCTGGCCACGACCCAACAACCACATCTCCTTTTTATTCAATAGTTGTTCTTGTCGTTCCTAATGTCACAAATATGGTGACAATCAAACTAAGTTCTATTGAGGACTACCTCACATGGCGAACACAGTTTATGTCTCTCTTGCTTTCTCATGAACTTATTGGATTTGTTAATGCCCCATCCTCCTCCAAACCCTGTCATATGTGGCACATCTAGATCACAACAACCTAATCCTCTTTATCGTACTTGGCTTCGGGTTGATCAAAGTATTTGTTCTTGGTTATTCACAATACTATCTTGTGAATTTCTAATTGATGTTCATCTCTTACCCACATCACGATATATATAGCTCTCTCCTAATCAACACTACATGGAGGTTAGTCAGGCTAAGTCTATAGAATTGAAATGGCAACTTACTATTATACGCAAGATTGATTCAATGAGCATTGATCAATATCTTTGTGGTGCCAAATAGATTGTTGATTCTCTTACACGATAAACTATCATGTTTCTAATCAAGATCTCATTGATCATGTTCTTCTTGGATTGGTTAAAGAGTATGACACCATAGTTGTAATATATAACGACCCGACTGGTCATTTCGAAAGTTTTAGTCCTGTTTCCCCCATTTCTGCTTCATTATGTGTGGTTCAACTCTTTTATGTTGTGTTAGGTAGGTTGTATTGGGTTCGGAGTGGTTGTGGAGAGAAATGAGATACTTAGTCTCTTAAGATGGTTAATTAGTTAGAAAAGTCAACTCGAAGTTGACTTATAGGTAAATGATCTCGGAATTAGGTTTGTATGGTTCAGATAGCTTCGTTAGGTGATTTGGGACTTAGGAGCATGTTCAAAATGTTATTCGGAGGTCCGTGGTAAAATGAGGCTTGAATTGGCGAAATTGGATTTTTGGCAATTTCGGTCGGCAGTGGAAAATTAGCTATTAGGGTCGAAATAGAATTCCAAAAGTTGGAATAGGTACGTAGTGTCGTTTTTGATGCGTGTGCAAAATTTTAGGTCATTCAGACGTGGTTTGGTTGGTTTCGGCATCGTTGGCGAATTTCGGAAGTTTAGAAATCCTTAGACTTGAATTTCGAGTTAATTTGGTGCTTTGATGTTGTTTTGAGTGTTCGAAGGGTTCGACTAAGTTCGGGTGATGTTATATGAGGTGTTGGTATATTTGGTTGAAGCCCCGAGGGGCTCGGGATGATTTTGGATGGCCATCGGGGAGTTAGAACTTGGGAAATTTGCTGGGGTTGTTGCTGCTTCTAGTTTTCCGCACCTGCGGAAGGGTGATCGCAGGTGCGGTTTTGTTGTCGCAGGTGCGGAGTTTTGCAGGACTGGGATCTATAGCAGAAGCAGAAGGAGATTCACACCTGTGAACCCACAAGTGCGGAGGATCGATCGCAGGTGCGAACTTGAGAGCCTTAAGTGAAGTCCGCAAATGCGGACATTTGGTCGCAAATGTGAGACCGCATATGCGGAACCCCTGGGGCAGAACATATAAATTCTTGCCTTCACGAGTTTTAGCCATTCTTCATCATTTTTCCTACGGGTTTGGAGCTTTTGGTAGCAATTTGAAGAGGGATTCAAGGGGTTCTTCGTGGAGGTAAGCTACTTGAACCTAAAACTTGATTCTATGGTAGATTTTGACTGATTAAGCATGAAATTTTTGGGGTTTAAGGGTTAGAATTGGGGAATTAGGGCTTGAAACTTGAGACTAAGAATTGGGTGGTTGAGGGGTCAAACGAGGTTAGTTTTTTGATGAATTTGGTGTGCATGGACTCGTGAGAGGATAAGGATTCTAGTCTTGCGATTTTATTCGGATTCTGAAACGTGGGTCCGGGGATCGGGTTAGGCCAATTTCGGGATTTTTTTATGTAATTTGATTATTTTCGCATGGGTTTTGTTCCTTTAGCGTATATTGATGTTATGAATCTGATTTTGAATAGATTCGCGGCGATTTGAGGCTGAGTCGAGCGGCAAGGGCATCGTGGAGTAGATTCTCGTTCGGATCGAGGTAAGTAATGATTGTAAATCTTGTCCTGAGGGTATGAAACCCTGGATTTCACATCGTTTCACTATTTTGAAGTGGCACACATGCTAGATGATGAGTGTGTGGCATGCACCATTGGGGATTGTGACTTGGTCCGTCCCGTAGAAACTATTAAGTTGCGTATTTGACTGGAAACTATATGATATTTTGTGTTTTAGAAAATATTACTATGTTTTGGGTTGAATGCCATATTTGGGCCTCGTGCCAAGTTGTTTGGACCCTTAGGGGCTTTTTACTGCTATTTCCTTACTGTGTTGATTTAAGATTTGTACTCAGTCATGCTATGTTTTATTGATTTCGAAACTCAGTCTTATTTACTCCATTTGATGCATAAAATGATAATTTGGGGCTGAGTACCCTATTTTACTGATGGTCCTAGTGGCATGAGAGGTTTCTGATTGAGTGAGGTCGAGGGACTGTGTTGTGAGGATATCATGGGATCGGGCTGCGCGCCGTAGCATGTTGTACTGATTTATGATATATGAGAGGCCGAGGGCCTGATTGATTATGCCATGAGATGGTTGTTGTAGCACTTGGGCTGTAGGAGCCCCTCCGGAGTCTGTACACTCCCAGTGAGCGCAGGTACCTGCTGAGTTCGAGTGCCGAGTGCCTTGTGACGAGTGACGAGTGGTTCGGAGGCATGAGTGGCTATGAGGTTTCCCGAGGGGATGATTATGAGTGATTGTGAGGTATGCCTGAGGGACTGATTCTGAGTGATGTTATGCCCGAGGGGCGGTTTATGATACGTGCTTTTCCCGAGAGGCTATTTATGATTTTTCATTACTTTTACTCCAAATTTCTTGAAATTCTGTTGAAACTGTTGGAAAAATATTCTCAAATGGATTTTATTGAACTCGGATTTTAAACGTGATGATTTGACATATATGTACTATTGGAAAGAAATATTTTACTTACTGTGAATTTATGACGTGTATTTACGTGTTTCTTATTGCTCAGTCTTTATTTACATTTATTACTTACTGAGTTGGCGTACTCACATTACTCCCTGCACCTTGTGTGCAGATTCAGGTGCCAGGGCATGAGAGTGAGAGTTGGTCTTTCCTGTCTCAAGTTTTTGGAGATTTGCAAGGTAGCTGCACGGCTTCCGCAACCTTGCTTTTCTCCTTCCTACCTTTATAGCATTTTCCCTCAGACTTAACATGTATTAAATAGGTAGTATCAGACGTGTATTTATTTTAGTTGCTCATGGTTAGTGACTCCGGGTTTTTAGGCTGTATTTAATGTTTAGTATATCCTTTCTTGTTTTGAAATGCTGAAACGGAAATTTTTATGAAATATCGGATTAGTAAGGATTTGAACGAAAGGTTTCTTTATGCTATAAGTAGTGAGTTGGCTAGCCTAGTATCGCAATAGGCGCCATCACGGCCAGGGTTGGTATCAAAGCCTAGGTTACATAGGACTCACCAGTCATGAGCATGTTTAGTAGAGTCTTGCGGATCGGTACGGAGATATCTGTACTTATCTTCGAGAGGTTGCAGAACCCTTGGGAAAAATCTCACATTCTTGAATTCTTATTGTGCGAATATGTTGATTCTGGTAACCAAACTTATGTGGTTTCATTCTCTTACAGATGGTGAGGACACGTGTTACCGGTCAGGGCGATCAGTCACCAATGGGACCCACGAGGGGTCGAGGCCGCGGTCAAGGCCGTGGTAGAGGTATAGGTGCAGCCTGCACAATAGCTGGGGAAGTACCCATAGACCTGCCTGTTATTCCAGATCAGGTCCCAACCACAGATGTTCCAGCGGGACCGACCTAGGCACCAACAATGCCTATTTTTATTCCGGGTCTTCAGGAGACCTTGGCTCGGATTTTGACCATGTGCACCAGTCTTGCACAGGCAGTCGTTGTTTCTACTACAACCGCCACTTCTCAGGCCGGGGGAGGCACTCAGACTCCTGCTGCCCGTAAACCTGAGCAGGTTATTTAGGGACTTCAGACATCGGAGGCACCTCCAGCTCAGCCGATTGCACCTGTTCAGGACTATGTGGTTCCAGTTACGGCTGACGACGAGCAGCGTAGGTTGGAGAGGTTTGGCAAACTCCAGCCTCCGATATTCAGTGGTGATGATGGCGAGGATGACTAGGGTTTCTTAGACAAGTGTCAGAGGATGCATCGTACAATGGGTATATTGGAGACCAGTGGGGTCTCGTTCACTACTTTCCTATTTTTAGGAGTTGTTTTTACTTGGTGGGAGGCTTATGAGAGGCGTAGGCCTGTTGGTGCAGCGCCCCTTACATGGCAGCAGTTTTCCACTCTCTTCCTAGAGAAGTATGTACCACAGTTCTACAGAGAGGAGTTGCGCAGGCAGTTTGAGAAGCTGCGTCAGGATGATATGACTGTGACGCAGTATGAGATGAGATTTTAAGAGCTAGCCCGTCATGCGGTTTGGTTGTTTCCTACAGAGAGAGAGGATCAGGAGGTTCATGGATGGCCTCACCTATCAGCTTCGAATTCTCATGACCAGAGAGAGGGTATCGAGTACTACTTTTGAGAAGTTTGTTGATACTGCCTGTGAGATAGAATCAGTTTGTCGCCAGTAGCGAGATGAGAGGGAGGCCAAGAGGCCTCGGGGATCTGGTATCTTTGGTAGTTTTTCCTCCAGAGGTCAGTTTCAGCATATAAGAGGCCACCCATTTAGGTCTACTCTACAAGCTTGCCCAACTTATAGTGGTGCATCATAGGGTCATGGTCCCCGCAGTTCTCATCCGGGCCGCTCGTCATTCAGTGTCCTTCCAGCCCAGAGTTCATCACGCGTACCATCGGTACAGGGTTCATCCATGCCTGATTCTTCTAGTGGTTATCCTGGTGCTAGGGGTTCCCTTCAGTCCCCATCTCCAGCACCAGGGAGTTGTTTCGAGTGTGGAGAGTTTGGGAACGTGGGAAGGCAGTGTCCTCATTGTCATGGTGGTCCGTCTCAGCAGAGGGGTCAGCCCTCGACTTCAGCTTCAGTTACTTCACCACCTACCCACCCAGCTAAGGGTGGGGTTCAGGCAGCCAGAGGCCGCCCTAGAGGGGGAGGTCGATCAGGTGGAGGTCAGGCCCATTTTTATGCACTTCCATCCAGACCAGATGTTATGGCCTCAAATGCAATGATTACATGTATTATTTCAGTTTGTCACTAAGATGCTTCGGTCTTATTTGATCCTGGATCCAAGTTTTCCTATGTTTCATCATATTTTGCTCATTTTCTGGATATGCCCCGTGAGTCTTTAGTTACATATGTTCATGTGTCGACTCCGGTGGGCGATACTATTGTTGTGGACCGCATGTATCAGTCATGTGTGGTATCTATTGGGGGTCTGGAGACCCGAATGAATCTGTTATTGCTTTGCATGGTTGACTTTGATGTGATATTGGGCATGGATTGGCTATCTCTATGTCATGTTGTTCTAGATTAACATACTAAGACCGTGAACTTAGCGATGCCAGGATTTTAGAGGGTTGAGTGGAGAGGTTCTATCAATTATGTGCCGAGTAGGGTGATTTCATACTTGAAGGATCAGCGTATGGTGGAGAAAGGGTGTCTGTCTTATTTGGATTATGTGAGGGATTCCAGTGCTGAGACTCCCACTATTGATTTTGTTCCTGTGGTCCGTGATTTTCCGGACCTGTTCCCTGCAGACCTGCCGGGCATGCCTCCCGACAGGGATATTGATTTCGGTATTGATTTTGTGCCAGTCACTCAGCCTATTTCTATTCCTCCGTATCGTATGGCACCAGCGGAGTTGAAGGAATTGAAAGAGAAGCTTCAGGAACTACTAAATAAGGGGTTCATTTGGCCTAGTGTGTGACCTTGGAGTGCACCGGTGTTATTTGTGAAGAAGAAGGATGGTTCCATGAGAATGTGTATTGATTACAGGTAGTTGAACAAGGTTACAGTCAAGAATAAGTATCCTTTGCCTCGTATTGATGATTTGTTTGACCAGCTTCAGGGAGCCAGGGTGTTCTCTAAGATTGATTTGAGATCCGGGTATCATCAGCTGAAGATTTGGGATTTAGATATTCCCAAGGCGGCTTTCAGGGCCCGTTATGGCCATTATGAGTTTTTGGTGATGTCTTTTAGGCTGACCAATGCCCCAGTATTGTTTAGTATCTGATGAACAGTGTATTTCAGCCATACTTGGTTTCCTTCGTTATTGTGTTCATTGATGACATCCTAGTGTACTCTCGTATCCAGGAGGATTATGCTCAGCATTTGAGAGTTGTATTGCAGAGATTGGGGGAGGAGAAGCTTTATGCAAAATTCTCCAAGTGTGAGTTCTGTCTTGGATCAGTAGCTTTCTTAGGGCACGCGGTGTCTAGTGAGGGTATTCAAGTAGATCTGAAGAAGATAGAGGCGGTGCAGAGTTGGTCCAGACTGTCCTCAGCTACAGAGATTAGGAGCTTCCTTGGTTTGATGGGATATTACCGTCGCTTTGTGGAGGGATTTTCTTCTATTGCTTCGCCATTGACCAAATTGACCCATAAGGGTGCTCTGTTCAGATGGTCGGACGAGTGTGAGGAGAGCTTTCAGAAGCTCAAGGCTGCTTTGACCACAACTCCAGTGTTAGTGTTGCCATCAGCTTAAGGTTCTTATACCGTGTATTATTTTCTCGAGGATAGGAATTGGTTGTGTATTGATATAGGAGGGTAGGGTGATTGCCTACGCCTTACGCCAGTTGAAGACTCATGAGAAAAATTATCCAGTGCACGATCTTGAGTTAGCAGCCATTGTTCACGCCTTGAAGATTTGGTGTCACTATCTGTATGGGGTTCATTGTGAGGTTTTTATTGATCACCGTAGTCTGCAACATTCGTTTAAGCAGAAGGATCTGAATTTTCATCAGCGAAGATGGTTGGAGCTTCTCAAGGACTATGATATCACTATTTTATACCATCCGGGGAAGGCCAATGTAGTGGCTGATGCCTTGACTTGTCAAGCAGAGAGTTTGGGGAGTCTAGCACACCTTCCAGCAGCAGAGAGACCATTAGCACTTGATGTGCAGGCCTTAGCGGGCCAGTTTGTGAGGTAGGATTTATCGAAGCCTCGTCGAGTATTGGTTTGCGTAGCCTCCAGGTCTTCTCTTTATGACCGTATCAGAGAGAGCTAGTATGATGACCCACACTTGCTCATTCTTTAGGATAGGGTCTGGCCAGGTGATTCCAGGAATGTGGCTATTGGTGATGATGGTTTAATGAGGATGCAGGATCGGATATGTGTGCCTAATGTAGATGGGCTTCGGGAGTTGATTCTTGAGGAGGCCCATAGCTCGCGGTATTCCATCCATATGGGTGCCGCAAATATGAATGAAGATCTTAGACATCATTATTGATGGAGGCGGATGAAAAAGGATATTGTTAGATTTGTAGCTCGGTATCTCAATTGTCAGCAGGTCAAGTATGAGCACCAGAGACCAAGTGGATTGCATCAGAGGTTGGATATGCCGGAGTGGAAGTGGGAGCAGATCACTATGGACTTTGTAGTTGGGATCCCATGGACTTCGAGGAAGTTCGATGCTATTTGGGTTATTGTGGATCGGCTAACCAAGTCTACGCACTTCATTCCTGTTGGTACTACCTACTCTTCGGAGCGGTTAGCTGAGATTTATATCCGGGAGATTTTTCGGTTGCATGGTGTTCCAGTTTCCATCATTTCTGATAGAGGTACTCAGTTCACATCGCAGTTTTGGAGGGCCGTGAAGAGAGAGTTGGGTACTCAAGTTGAGTTGAGCATAATTTTTCATCCTCAGACGGACGGGCAGTCCGAGCGCACTATTCAGATATTAGAGGACATGTTGCGCGCTTGTGTTATTGATTTTGGGGGTTCATGGGACCAGATTCTTCCACTCGCGGAGTTTGCATATAATAATAGTTATAAGTAGAGTATTCATATGGCTCCACGAGGCTTTATGTGGGAGGAGGTGTAGATCTCTGGTCGGTTGGTTTGAACTGGGTGAGGCTAGACTCTTGGGCACATATTTGGTGGAGGATGCTTTAGATAAGGTGAAGTTGATTCAGGAGCGGCTTCGCACGGTGCAGTCTAGGAAGAAGAGTTATGAGGACAGGAAGGTCCGTGATGTATCATTCATGCGAGAAGGTTCTGCTGAAGGTGTCACCCATGAAGGGTGTTATGCATTTTGGGAAGAGTGGCAAGTTGAGTCCCCGGTTCATTAGGTCGTTCGAGGTGCTTCAAAGGTAGGGAAGGTGGATTATAGACTTGCTTTGTCACCCAGATTGTTGAGTGTGCATCCGGTGTTTCATGTTTCCATGCTTCGGAAGTATGTTGGTGACCTGTCACATGTTTTGGACTTCAGCACAGTTCAGCTAAAGGATGATATGACTTATGGTGTGGAGCCCAGTGGCTATTTTGGGTCGACAGGCCCGAAGGTTGAGGTCAAAGGATATAGCTTCAGTTAAGGTGTAGTGGAGAGGCCAGCCGGTGGAGAAGGGCACTTGGGAGACCGAGCGGATGATGCGGAGCAGATATCCACACCTATTTGAGACTCCGGGTATGTTTCTAGACTCGTTCGAGGACGAACGTTTGTTTAAAGGGGGAGAATGTAACAACTCGACCGATTGTTCCGAGAGTTTTAGCCCCGTTTCCCCCATTTCTGCTTCATTATGTGTGGTTTAGCTCTTTTATGTTGTGTTAGGTTGGTTGGCTCGGGTTCTGAGTGGTTGTGGAGAGAAATGAGACACTTAGTCTCTTAAGATGGTTAATTAGTTGGAAAAGTCAACCGGAAGTTGAATTATAGGTAAATGATTTCGGAATTGGGTTTTTATGGCTCGGATAGCTTCGTTAGGTGATTTGGGACTTAGGAGCGTGTTCAGAATGTTATCCGAAGGTTGAATTGGCGAAATTGGTTTTTAGCGATATCCGGTCGGCAGTAGAAAATTAGCTATCGGGGTCGGAATGGAATTTTGGAAGTTGGAATAGGTTCATAGTTTCATTTTTGATGTGTGTGCAAAATTCCAGGTCATTCGGACGTAATTTGGTTGGTTTCGGCATCGTTGGCGAATTTCGGAAGTTTAGAAATCCTTAGGCTTGAATTTCGAGTTAATTTGGTGTTTTGATGTTGTTTTCAGTGTTCTGAGGGTTCGACTAAGTTTGGGTGATGTTATATGAGGTGTTGGTTATTTGGTTGAAGCCTCGAGGGGCTCGAGATGATTTTGAATGGCCATCGGGGAGTTGGAACTTGGGAAATCTGTTGGGGTTGTTGCTGCTTCTGGTTTTCTGCACCCGCGAAAGGATGATCGCAGGTGCGGTTTTGGTGTCGCAGGTGCGGAATTTGGAAGGCCTGGGGTCTATTGCAGAAGCGGAAGGAGAGTCAGACCTGCGAGCCCGCAGGTGCGAGGATCGATCGCAGGTGCGAACTTGGGAGCCTTAAGTGAAGTCCGCAGATGCGGACATTTGGTCGCAAATGCGGGATCGCAGATACGGAACCCCTGGGGCAGAAGAGGTATTCAAGGGGTTTTTCATGGAGGTAAGCTACTTGAACCTGAAACTTGATTCTATGGTAGATTTTGAGTGATTAAGCATGAAATTTTTGGGGTTTAAGGGTGAAAATTGGGGGATTAGGGCTTGAAACTTGAGACTAAGAATTGGGTGATTGAGGGGTAAAACGAGGTTAGTTTTTTGATGAATTTGGTATGTATGGACTCGTGAGAGGATAAGGATTCGGGCTTTGCGACTTTTATCGGATTTCGGGGGTCGGGTTTTGCCAATTTCGGGATTTTTGATGTAATTTGATTATTTTCGCATTGGTTTTGTTCCTTTAGTGAATATTGATGTTATAAATCTGATTTTGAATAGATTCGGGGCAATTTGAGGCCGAGTCGAGCGGCAAGGGCATCGCGGAGTAGATTCTCGTTCGGATCGAGGTAAGTAATGATTGTAAATCTTGTCCTGAGGGTATGAATCCCTGGATTTCACATCGTTTCACTATTTTGAAGTGGCGCACATGCTAGATGATGAGCGTGTGGCGTGCACCATTGGGGATTGTGACTTGGTCCGTCCCGTAGCAACTATTAATTTGCGTATTTGACTGGAAACTATATGATATTTTGTGTTTTAGAAAATATTACTATGTTTTGGGTTGAATGCCATATTTGGGCCTCGTGCCAAGTTGTTTGGACCCTTAGGGGCTTTTTACTGTTATTTTCTCACTGTGTTGATTTAAGATTTGTACTCAATCATGCTATGTTTTATTGATTTCGAAACTCATTCTTATTTACTCCATTTGATGCATAAATGATATTTTGGGGCTGAGCACCCTGTTTTACTGATGGCCCGAGTGGCTTGAGAGGTTCTGACGGAGTGAGGCCGAAGGCCTATGTTGTGAGGATATCATGGGATCAGGCTGCGTGGTGCAGCATGTTGTACTGATTTATGATATATGAGAGGATGAGGGCCTGATTGATTATGCCACGAGATGGCATGTTGTAGTGCTTGGGTTGTAGGAGCCCCTCCGGAGTCTGTACACCCCAGTGGGCGAAGGTACCTACTCAGTACGAGTGTTGAGTTCCGAGTGACAAGTGATTGGGAAGTATGACTGGCTGTGAGGTTGCCCGAGGGGCTGATTATGAGTGATTGTGAGGTATGCCTGAGGGACCGATTCTGAGTGATGTTATGCCCGAGGGGTGGTTTATGATACATGTTTTGCCCGAGAGACTATTTATGATTTTTCATCACTTTTACTCTAAATTTCTTGAAATTCTGTTGAAATTGTTTGAAAAATATTCTCAAATGGCTTTTACTGAAATCGGCTTTTAAACGTGATTATTTGACATATATGTATTGTTGGAAAGAAAGATTGTACTTACTGTGAATTTATGACGTGTATTTACGTGTTTCTTATTGCTCAGTCTTTATTTACATTTATTACTTACTGAGTTGGCATACTCAAATTACTCCCTGCACCTTGTGTGCAGATTCAGGTGCCAGGTCATCAGAGTGAGAGTTGGTCTTTCATGTCTCAGAGTTTTTGAAAATTTGCGAGGTAGCTGCACGGCGTCCGCAGCCTTGCTTTTCTCCTTCCTACCTTTATAGCATTTTTCCCTCAGACTTAGCATGTATTACATAGGCAGTATCATACGTGTATTTCTTTTTGTTGCTCTGGCTAGTGACTCCGGGTTTTTGGGCTGTATTTAATGTTTAGTATATCCTTGCTTGTTTTGAAATGCTTAAACGGAAATTTTTATGAAATATCGGATTAGCAATAATTTGAACAAAAGGTTTCTTTATGCTATAAGTAGTGAATTGGCTAGCCTAGTATCGCGATAGGTGCCATCACGGCCATAGTGGTATTGGGGTCGTGACAGAATAATTACCCACCTTCCTGGTAAATTGACTTTTGAGGAGTTACATACCAAACTTTTACTTCATGAACAACGTTTGCGATGCTTCAAGGAGCTTGATTCACCTCAAGCCTTTGCTAATCATATTGTTCTACAAAATGTTCTAATTCTCAACCCGTTTTTCAATGTGGCCGTGGTCGAGGGTGATATTCCTCTTCTAAAGGCCGAGGAAGAGGCGTAAAAGGACGTGGTTCTTATGGTCGAGATGGTCAAGGGCAGAAATTACCTTCGAACAAGCATTTTATGCGCAACGGTAATGTACAACCTTTGTTAGGTATTGGTGGTACTCCCTTTGTTTCATATACATCACAATCTATAAGTGCTTCACCATCTACAGGAATCCTTGGTCCGCAACATATCCCTGTTTTATGTCAAACTTGTGGATCCCCCAGTCACACTACTTTACAGTGTAACAATCGTTTCAACCATGCCTTTATTGCTAATGATCTTCCCAAGTCTTTTGCAACAATGTCTGTTGGTGAAACAAATGATGCTACTTGGTATTTTGATTCAGCTGTGGTTGCTCATATGACTCCATCCAAAGGTAACGTTTTGCATAAATATCCCTACAATGGCTTTGATAGTGTGTTGGATGGGAATGGCATGTTGCTTGATATTAATAATATTGGATACACTAAAATACCAACTTCATCACTCCCTCTTCACTTGAATTCCATGTTTCATGTTCCTCAACTCCGTCATAATTTAATCTCTGTCAAAAAGTTATGTAAAGATAACAATAGCACTGTGAATTTTGACTCTAGTTCTGTTTTTGTTAAGGATAAAGCGTCAGATCAAATTCTCATTCAAGCTTCCAGTAAGGGAGATGTTTATCCTTTTTGTTCAGTCTAAGCCATCCCTTCATCAAGCGTTTGTTGTTGTTAAAAACCCTAGTGATGTGTGGCATCGGTGATTGGGAAATAGAGGAGCTCAAGTTTTATCTAGTCTTAGGAGCAAAATTGTCATTAGTTTACTGAATTCGTTTTCTAACAATTGTGTCTCTTGTCGTCTAGGAAAATCGCAACACTTACCATTTACTTTAGTTGAACAATATAGTACTGCTCCTTTGACATTATTGATAAGTAGGGATTTTGATCGCTTATTTGCTCTCTTTTACTTGTGCTTTAGCTCAAAAGTGCTTAAAGGTATCCCCAAGAACTAATGATATGAGCTTTCTTGCAGGAATATTGAGAAACGAGCCAAAGAAGTGAAAATCAACTCAAAAAGGAGTCAAAAACTGGACAAGGACTAAAACAAGGCAAAAATTGCTTACAGTACAGACCGCATAATACTGTGTGCGGCCGTAAACAATGAAGGAAACCTGTCAAAATAAACTTCAAAGTATGCGGACCACATAATATTGGTTCAGCCGCAGAAGAGAGATTCAGAGAGTTGGAATTATGGGAAATTGAAGGTATGCGGACCGCACGAATATTGTGCGGCCGCAATAGCCAAAGTGGTCGCACTCACTAATATGAGGACCACAGAAGAAGAGATTCAGAGAACCTTGAAGTGAAGCTGTGCGGATCGCACTATAATTTTGCGGCCGCAGAAGCCAACGTGCGGGCGCACTCACAAATGTGCGGTCCGCAGAAGCAGGTCCAAGTCTCAGCCCAAGTCAAGTGTGCGGCCACACTCAGAAATGTGCGATCCGCACAACTAGATGATGTGCGGCCGCATCCCACTTTTATGTGACCGCAGGAGGCCCAGTTGACCAGTCAAGCTTAGAGTGCGGACATCACTCAGAATTAAGCGGCCACAACCTCCGCATGGGCATTTTTGTCAGATATTTTCAGCTTAGTATAAATAGGAGTTTTTGTCATTTTTAGGTTAAGTTTTGTTTTGGGAGAGCACCTGAGCCTTTTTATTTGTTTCTTTAAGTAATTTTGTACTAGATTTGTCTCCAAACATTAAATTTCCTTCCCATAAATAATTATTATGGATTCTATCTTAATTTCTTCATTTTTCATGAGTAGCTAAATTTTTAGCTAGGGTTGGGTCGTGGGTATTTAATGGGTGTTTGATTTAGGGCTTGTTTGTCATTGGGTTAGTGATATTTAGCCTAGTTCTTTCTTGAATTCAAGAATTAGTGGTTGCAAACTGGTCACGCCCTACTCTAAGCCTAAAAAGGATAAGCGATTGCTGCAAATATAATCCGGTCTAAGAGTCCGGAATCGAATCCCACAGAGAACTAAGGTTTTTCCATAATTGTTCAATATCGATAAGAAGACAAGATCGAATAAATTTCTAAGTTATAAAGATTAAGATTCTTATATCTAACTAATTAACTAAGAAACTAAAGTAGTAAATTAACAACTAAAGATACTAAGGGTTGGAGATTAAATTTAGGAGGTCTAGAGTTATGATTTCTCTAAATGTTGGAATCCTTCCCGCTATGTTCCCTACAAATTCGTCTATGTATTCTCTACTGATCGTGAGCACTTTAGGTGTCGTAATTCTCTCTCGAGCAACTACAACAATTTACTAGACATACTCTCTAACTACGCTAGTTGGCTTTATCTAACCGCTCATTATGACCACGTCAAAGCTTTGTTATTTCTAAACCTACCTTTAAACCCGTTGTATTGAGTTCTCACATACGTTAGGAGTGAAGTTGTTCATCAACCACCTAAATATGTATCCTTTATCAAGAAACACATAATAAATAGGCACAGTCAATTGATGGTCATTCAATCAACTGAAATAAGCATGTAGTTGAACAAATAGACAAATTCAAAGGTTAAATTATATTAAAACATAACAAGAATTCATCCTCCAAGAGGTTCCATCAAAATCCTAGATACAAAATTTGCTAATCATAATAGTATGCATAACTACAATACTAGAATTCATAACCAATAATGGAAATAGGAAGGAAGTGAAAAACTCGTAGAAGAAGTCTCCGCCTTGCTCCTATTGTGTCTCTGCCTCCTCAGGTCCAAAGTGTGTCAAAAGTCCTCAAAATACCATTTTTCCATGTATATATACCAAGTAGGATCAGGCCCAAACAATTATACCTTCTCCTATGCAAAAAAGGACACTTTTCCCGGACAGTACGTGTGCGGCCGCGCATCGACCGCGCACTTTAGCCAGTATTCTGCCCCATTTGCACTGTCAGTTCACGGCTGCGCACTTTATGCGCACGTTTCACCCTGTTCTGTTTGGAATTTGGAAAAGCATAACACGTGAAATTTGTAGCCCTTTGAATTATCTTTCCAACCATATATTTTGGAGCCCAAGTGGAGTTCTGAGGGAAATGTTGTGTTTATTTTACTAGACAGTGTATAATATGTCTACTCTATTCTTTGTTCGTTCTTAACTATCATCTGTTGATCCCCGAACACGATTCCGGCTTAATTCATTGGGCTTTTAATCAGACTTCAAAGCTATAAATCACTTGAATTCATTCCACAACATCTACATAGCTCGGAATCACTCCTACAAGGCATAAAACACATAATTAGTGCAAAACACTATCGATTAAAGCTCAAACTCAATTAAAGTGCAGTAAATTAGAGTATAATAAGCGACTAAAATACGTAATTATAGCCTATCATTACAAACCTTTATTCATGACTAAGTGACTTAGTCTCTACTTGATAAAGAGAGACTAAGTCTAGGAAAACTCGGCTAACAAGAAATTTGGGTGAACTCAAGAAATTGATAGCCCCAATTAAAGGGTTGAATCTAGAGATAGTGAGACCAGACTTGAGAATTTATCACTTATTTTGTGCAATACTCATTTGGACTTGAGAAAGACAAATTAGGCAAAATCACTCAAACTACAGAGAGGTATAAAGTGAGTATTCGAGTGTGATTGCTATATTACAACCCCAACCAATCAAACTTGTCCTAGAGTTTACAGCCCATTAGGTAACCACCTAGGTGGAAGTCACGACCTTAGACCCTTTTATCATTTGAAAAACAACTCAAAAACCAAAACTATTGTCTCTTAGTTTTATAATTTCAAACAATAGAACAAAGTAGAAGTAGAACAACAATTAAGAATGTGGAAGAGTAATTTAGGATGAATCATACAATTAGAATAAAATATATACCTAATCCCTATTCTAACTCCATGTGGATTCGATCTCGACCTTTGTTGGGTTTATTATTGTATCGACCGCCTCACTACCTAATTGAGGTGTGAGTTTGGCCAAGATCAATTTTTGGCGTCGTTGCCTGGGATTAAACCCGGGTCACCCGCGTGACAGGGGTCCCCATAATCCGGTCCACCCTAAATTTTGAAGCCAAAGGGTGGCTGATGTGTGGCTAGAATTCGTGATTTTAAGCATTATATCCCTCGCAATTTATGAGCTTTAATGATAAAA